>JASDQU010190388.1:0-20322 GCA_032191745.1 Picea mariana
ACCTTCTTGATCAACACCAACATCCAAACTATAGGAGGTCTAGATCTGATCTCAAACTGGGTATCAACTAACCTAGCTAACCACTCGTATATCTCCTGATGGATTCCTCCAAAGAAAATCTCATGTATATCAGTAAAAATATATCTCTCCAACCAATCCTCTGTACTAAGATTAGGGTTCTTGTTCTGGGCTTCAGGGAAGTCCTTTTCCTGATCCTCTAACCACTTTTGAATCTCTGTCTTTGATGGAAACCACCTTGAAATTCCCTCACAAACATTCTAGTCCCAACAATGGAATCATTTGTTGGCTCAGGGGAAGACCCAGGGTTCAACTCGAAGAGCACACCAACAAGCCCTAACTACTGGCCCTTTCGGCTACACCTACGAAGCAGATGCAGTCTCACCCGAGGCAGCTATGGGGGGGTTACAGGATAGAGATGTCTACAACCAAGGGAATTATCAAGTGGATCTAATACTAGAACAATACAACATGCATATGTCACTTATCAGATTAGATATATTCTATATATCTTATCAGATATATCACAATATTGCAATAACAATGTATCAAATGGCAAGAATAGAGCATCAATCACACATAACACAAAATATACGTGGTTCAACCTCTCTCTAGGGTTGCATCCACAGAACTGTGCTTTATGATATATTAAAATGAAAGCATACAGTTCTGATCTACGCTCTTAACCAACAAATCTTCTCTCTTCTTCTCTTGATCTCTCCCCTCCCTGCACACCCAGCTGTAGGGTTGATCTTCACACCAAGATGAAGATCTTACAATACTAGAAGGCTCTCGTACTCATCTCTTCTCTCTCTCATAACAATAATCACTCATGTCAATACGACTAGATCTCACCAGCTCGAACCAACCCTCCTTCCTCATATAGCTTCTTATTTATACATTACAATCACTCACTGACATCCTTAGGTCAAAACCTAGGTGTCAAAACCCTAAATACCAAAACCCTAGGTGTCTAAAACCCTAGGTCAACATGACCCGCATTTTCAGGGCTTTGCCAACCTGTCTTTCCTTCTCGCACGGTGCTCCAAAGCATCTAACATTGGATTTTTCCTCTTTCTGAGCTGTCCATGATCCTTCTTCCTTGCTTACATGTCATCCTTGATCTCCTCATCCAACGGCTTGCTTTCTTGGAATTTGCTCTTCCTTTTCTGCTCTTTTGCTCACTTCGACCCGGTAACAATCACTGTATCTTTCGCGAAGTTCGCATTCTGCCTTTTCTTCCTTGTTCTTTGCTTACTTCCGTAACCAAGGGCCAACACAACCCCACTAAAATTGAATGTTATTTTATGTTTGTGGAAAAAATTGTAGCATTAGGCCTCATATATAAAGGCTATCACTCATTTCATTTTTGGATCATCTTTCCTCACCTTTGTGAGAGATTACTTCTGAAATTTTCGCCCTTTTTGGTTTACTAATTCTTTCTCTCTCGTGCACTATGCTTGGAAAGGATCTTTTATGGATGGTTTTCTAACTTTGTATGGATATTTATGCAATTAGGGTGAAATTCTCTTGGTTTCTTAGATGAAGTAATTAAATTTATGCAATTATTGTTTATGCTATTGATGTTTATGGTTAAATTGTTATTTTGTTGCAAGACGTCATGTTTATTGAAACCCTAGGAGAGGAACATAAGTTCTTCTTCCTCTCACAAGGTTATATTTTTCTAGAATTGGTTAATTACCCTTGCTAGGTTTAGAACCCTAAATCCCTAAAGTGATAAGACTTTAGGATTTTATCACTAGATAATTGATGTTTTACCTAGTTGAAGCTACAAGAAGGGAAAAAAAGTTTCTAGGGCCCAAATGTACTTGCACCCTAGAAATCATTCTCCTCAAGATCTAAGACCTAATTCCCAAATGTGCTTACACCTTATGCTTTAGATCCTACTTCTTGGTTTCAAGTAGATCAACCTTCAAGCTTGATTTCATTTGAAGACTCCATAACCCTATAAAGGCACTAATATTAAAGCAATTCTCTTGATGAATTGAACGACACACTCTCTCTCTCAAAACTCTCAAGCATCCTACTAATTATACTAACACTAACTTTAGAAAAATCACTAAATAACTTGCTGTTGTTATAAAAGGTTCTCTCAATCCATCTAAATCACATTAATTTGTTGCATACACTAATCTAAAGGTGGCTTAACTCACTCAAAAATAACATATAACAATTGGATAATATTCTATTAGATATGTGATTAATTTTCACGGTCAATTGTGGTATTTTTGAGAATTTATTATTGTTGTTGTTACAAATTCCCTATTGCTATTATAACACTGGTTTACTACTGCAATTTGCCATAACCATAACAATCTAACTTGTCTATTGTCCAAAAGAGGTATTTATTGATTACTTTGGCTTGGAAATTGTTATATATATGCTATAAAGTGTTGTTCTAGGAAGGTACCAAATTATCTTCCAACCTCTTATCTTACTTGACCTAGACCATCCATTCGATGATCAATATAGTCGGCGGTAGTATTGGCCACTAAAATTGCTATTGTATTCCTTGAGGTCAACAGGGAAGCCTCCCTTGTGGTGGACCTCCTCCTTCACTAAAACAAGGGAAGTCCCTACTTAGGTAATAGTTGTAGGTTCTTCCATTGTTGCGCAAGATTTGGGAATCTTGTGAAGGGATTTGCACAAGTACAAATCCTACGATAACATTTTGGCCAGACGATTGAGTCATTCTCCTCACGACATTTCTTTGGTAAACTTTCTCGAAGCCATTATCTTACAAGCTTACCTTGCAAATCCACTGAAGGTAGTTCCCTAAACTTCCTTTGATGATCCTATTGGAGGAATCATCTAGAAACTCCAATGATGATAACCTGTATCAGGCATCATTATAGCCATAAAATCAATTCCCCCATGGCTCCTTTGAAATTGGAATCTGACAATATTTTCAAACCCTTGGACATGAGTAAGATCTGTGGGTTTCCCCATGACTTGCCTAAAGATGCTATCTACTAGCTATCCAAATTCTTTGGTAGTGATGATACCTAGGCTGATTTTTACTTGAGTAGATTATATGATGAGTATGGGGCCCACGATACAAAACCCCAACACTTAGACGTGATTATGAGGCTCTTCTTCACCTCATTGGTAGGAGAATTTAGGTTGTGGTATGGAAACCTCCCAAGAAAGAGTATAAAAAGGTGGGAGGGACTCGAGAGTGATTTCATAAGGAGATGGGGTGATAGGAAGGATCAAGCTTTATTTTTCTCCCAGTTTGACAAAGTCCTGAAATATGAAGAAGAGTTCATGAGAGAGTTCAATGAAAGGTTTGATGCTTTGATGGAAGAATTTCCTCTCAACATCATACCCGTAGAAGTGCTTACTTTAGTCCAGTATATGAATTCTTTCTAAGGGGAATTCCTATTCTTGTTGAGGAATAAGTTCCCTAAAAACCTCAAGGAGGCATAAGACTTTGCCTCCAAAATAGAAATTAATCTAAATTCATGTGAGCTCGATGACCCTCCCATGGTGAGTGCTCTTGAGAAAAATATTACAGACCTCACACAATCCCATAAAGATGTCATTACTAAAGTAAACACCCTAGATGAACATTTTTTCCTTTACCAACAAGACATGCATGATATTGCATGGGTAGATACATCTCATGAAGAACCATACCTCATCACTGAGAAAAAACGGCACACTAAAACTTTGAATATTGCTAGGGAAACTAAAATGCAGCTCCAAGCACTCATGAGTGAGAAATTGGAGAAGGAATATGAATCCCTTGAGCAGAAAATTATCTTTCCTACCTCAACTAGCCCCAAAGGGAATAGTGATGAGTTGGATATTTCCATCCATGATGATATTCCACCATCATTTAGTCCTATTGAAGAAGAAAAGGATAACAACCCCATACCTTCACATGAACCTAACTTTGAAGAATCTCAAGACAAAGAGAATATTCCTATAGTTCTCCATGCTAAAAAAATTGGTAGAAGGAATGGAAAGCATGCACCCTTCTTCAATTATCTCTTGGTGAATGAGTTCATCGTCCATAATTGCATGTTAGACTAAGGTGACTCTACGAATATTATGCCTTTGAAAGTAATGCAAAAACTTGGCCTTGAAATCTCATGACCTTACTGAAATGTATGTGGAGTGGACTCTAAACCTATCATAGTGTGTGGCCTTATTAAGGACCTTAGGGTTATCTTGGTTGCCTTTCCCCACATTTCCCTTGTAAGGAATGTTGTAGTAATTGATATACCTGAAGTTTGGGGAATTTTATTATCTAGAGAATGGGTGGAAAACTTGGGAGGTAGCCTTCATGTGGAATTATCATATGCTATCATCCCTTAGCCTGAAGGTGGCTTCATCACCCTCTATAGAGAACTCGTCATTAGATATTGGGTTGAGTCCTTGAAGGGTCCCATGGACGAATTATTTTACTTTGATGACAAAATGGGAAATTTATATGCCATTGAACCTACACTCTAGATTGAGCAATGTCGATACAATGATGGAATATGGAATTTAGAGTTCGATGGTGCTCACTCTAGCTCTATTCCAGGGGCTAGGATTGTCCTCACAACCCCTTCCAGAGAGGCCACCTATTTCTCATATAGGCTTGAGTACGACTACACAAACAATGTTGTCGAATACGAATCCTTTCTCATAGAACTCAACCTAGCCCTAGATAAGAAGATAAGGCACTTGAAGGTCATATGAGATTATGATGTGATTTTTTCCCATGTAAATCTAAATTTTTCTACAAAAAATGAAAGATTGAGGAGATACAGGGATTCAGTGTGAGACCCCATGAATTTTTTTTATGAGTTTTCAATTGAATTTGTTCCTAGAGAAGAAAACTATGCCATTGATTCCTTATTTGTCAATGCCTCCACCCTACAACCTTATGAAGGGGTTCTTCAAGACTTGTGAAAAATGGAGGTGGATTTTAGACTATTAGTCCCTGATAACTTTGAACATTGGCAAGTCTTCAATGATGACACCCATATACTTAGATTTATGCACTATAGTAAGGAGTTCTTTGAATCCCAAGTGAATTTCCTAGCAAACTCCATGAACTTGGAATTCATAGAATTTCCTAACAACACCCTTCCAAAGGGATGTGTTCCCTTAGAAAACATGTTTGAAAGACATTACATGTATAAGGGAAAGCCTACCGTAGACCAATCTGAGAAGGTTTTGGAGTTTAACATAGGCTCAAAAATCAAACCAAGAATGGTAAAAATTGGAAAGGGAACCATTGAGGCTGAGAGAGATGGTATACTGGACCTGATTCGCTAGTTTAAGGACATATTTTATTGGACTTACAATGACATGAAAGCCTATATGAGCGATTTTATTAAGCACACCATCCCTCTTGTAGAATTATCCAAACCATTAAGATAAAAACTAAAACAATTAACCCTAATATAGCACCCCAAATTCAGAAAGAGCTTCAAAAGATTGTTGATGTTGGGATCATAGTTCCCATTATGCACACTTCTTGGATGTCCAATTTGGTGGTGGTTCAGAAAAAGAATGGAGAAATTAGACTATGTGTTGACTTTAGGAACCTCAATCAGTTATATTAAAGAATAACTACCCTATCCCAAACATGGAACTTCTACTACAAAGAGTCACTGGTACTGGGATGAAGTCCATGTTGGATGTATTTTCAGGATAAATCAATTTTTTTGTAAAGAGGGAGGATCAACTTAAAACTGCATTCACCACCCCTTGGGGAACCTTCATGTACTTGAGAATGCCTTTTGGTCTCATGAACATTGGATTTACTTTCCAAAGAGCAATGGATTTTTCCTTTAGGGATCTGATAGAGAAGATCATAGAAATATACCAATATGACTTGACAGTCATATCCAGGGAAAGGAATACACATATCTCATACCTTAGGACGATATTTGAGCATTGTAGGAAGTATGGCATTTTCCTTAACCCTAAGAATTCAATCTTTGGTATTGATAAAGGGAAGTTGTTAGGACACGTGGTCTCATAAGAAGGAATTTTCATCGATCCAGAGAGAGTTGATTCTATTAAAAACATATGGCCACCTACTAACAAGAAATCCTTGCAATCATTCTTCACAAGATCAACTTCATAAGATGATTCATCCCAAACTTCACTGAAAATGTTAAGCCAATGAACATTTTATTAAAGAATGATGTTTTTTTTCCAGATGGGATAATGATAGCTTAAGGTCCTATTGAACACTCAACACACCCTAAAAAGCCTATGTCAATTTTCCACTTTTTGGGTACCACTTAATCTTTGCACTGTCTGAATTCAATTTTCTTCTAAGAAATGTTTTGTCTTTGTATGTTCTCTTATTGCATGTTAGATTTTCAATTTTTTTTAACTCTTTAAACTCCGTGAACTAAAAGGGGCTTAACACTTAAATAAAGAATCAATAGCCAAAACACTTCACCCGACGCGCTCTAAGATTCGACATCAACATGAATTAATAGGCGAAAAAGAGACACTCGAAAAGCCTCAAATCCTCGAGCGCCAATATTCACCAGTATCGGTGAAAGGAAGTTTTTTGTTTCATGACAAGTATCACATATGTAAATCACCGATAGCTGATCCCCTTCAACATCAGTAAAAGGAGAAGGGAGTAACGTTTAGATAGAAAGGAAACAATATCATCGATGGTTGATAATCGACACGCTTGTCGGAATCAGAGAAAACCGAATCACGAAGAACATTGCAACCACGCTAAGGAGTTTTCCCCGATTGTCGATCCCCAGTACCTTTTCGGCATCGGTGATCCCAGGCTTAGTTTAAGAATGCATAACTAGAAGAAAGTCCTGACTTCGACTAATACTCGCGAGTTAAGTCACCGGTCTTCATTGCCACATTTCCCAAGCCAGTTTCGCCATGTCAACACCATACGATGAAATCGATCAGCGTCGAAGGTTTTTCATAGAAGGATATCAACGAAGAACCCATAACACATTCCCGATCCATGATCCGCCCACTAGTAAAGTGACACGATGGGACATTTTAGAGCCAGATACATTTAGATTCAGAGAATTTAAGGGACTAATTAATTCCAAATCTTGCATTAGTTTCTACTTCATGTGTGAATCAAACGACCATTTAAAATTATCAGTAGAACACATCACCCTCTGCACCTCCATCGTCAACCCACGATGAATTAAATTTGCAGAGATTAAGTGAAAGATTTGTTTGAATTTCACTCATCACCTGAATTAATTGGTCGGTGTGACACAATATGTTTTTCCCCGTTTAAATTCTCTTGAGCCACTGCAAAGAAAACCATTCTGCGCACAAATGATTTTTAGAGCATCCAGAGGAGCGAAACCAGAAATTCAAAGTAGCCGAGATCCTGTGAGTATCCAATAACCAGTTAGCAAGCTTTACAGGTATGTACCAGTCTAGATTTTTTGTGCTTACCCTTCGTATATGCACTTTATCTAGTGTTTCTCTATACAAAGGTCCTAAAGGAATGATTTCTATTGCAGGAACAATGCCTCCAAGAAAGACAAACACTAGGAGATCACCAAGAGCACCGAAGCTAAAGGAACCAGAGGTGGGAGAAGGCTCTACCCTAGAGGCTGCAAAACAATTAGAATTTTCCCTGAGGCTGGAACCAGTCATTAGGACATCTTACAAGAATGATTTCACTCAACCTCCAGCCTTTGGAGACACAGAGGAAAACACAAGGGGAAAGGTAGTACTACCACACTGGGGAGAACTCTTCCAGAAGATCAGCCAGGAAGAATTCCTAGAATATATCCCGCACAACGACCCTGATATGAGAAAGATTGATGATGAGGTATTTTCAAACATTCGAAGATCATACCTACACATGGTGGGAAGGAGAACTCCAGTGTTCCCCTACATAGAACTTATGAAGTGGCTCATCGACCGTACATATACACAAAAATGTTTGATTAACGATGTCAATGGTGAGTGTGTCGGGGTTTTCCTTCCGGTAAAGGTGCAGAGTTACTACAATCTTAGAGACATCAGTCGGGTGATGGCTTCATGGTGGAGAGAAGATAAAAAATACATCAATCAAACCTCTGGCTAGTACAAGATGACCAACCTAAGGGAGGCGTATATCTATCTAATGGCTCTCATATGCCAGCTATATGGGGATAAAAACTGTTCTAGGTTTTCAGATGCATGGATGCCTCTAGCTTACACAATGTCCATTTCTGAGAGAGATTTCAACTGGGGAGCCATAATTTCAAAGCATCTAAGAATCTGCATACAACAGGCTCAGATGCCGAAAGAAAGAGAGACTCCATCCTTCTACATGGATTCATATTTACTGAATGTCATGTGTGCCATAAATGTCTTTGTCGGCATGAACTTGTGCTGGCACGCCTCAGAACTCTCGATCCACATTTACTTTAGCATACTATGAGAGAACATGTACAAAAAATCATACTCCCTTATCTGGGATGAATTCATCGCATGCATTCATTTTATTCTTTTCAAGAAAGAGTGTCCGAGGCTATCGACCGCGACAAAAATGATGATAGCAAAGTTTGGCCACTAGTATCTGGACAAACACGATACCTACATTAGGGTATTTGGGGTCACTGGAGCACCTCATCTCCTACCTGTGCATGCTCCTGACCGACTTGTTATGGGGGAAATCTGCTACCAGACCATCCTGCAAGGTTACAATGCTACCTTGGTGAAAGATAAGAAGCGAATATTTATACCCTATGGATTCCATATAGGTTTCTACCTAGTAAAAGACACCGCTCAAGCCAAGCAAGAAGGATTGAGCCAATTGGAGTTTTGATTCCAGACCGACCGTTTCTGTAAACATGACCCAAGGGGTCTAGTCTTGAAGCACGCATTGCAAGTGTCATCTTGCTGGCCATATGCCCATGACAAATTCAAGGATGAGGTCTTCACTGAAAATGCCCAAGACTGGGATGAAGTGGTGGCAAGGATGGCCGACCCTAAAATGACCAAGTTCATAGCTATGAGACTGGATGAATAGGCAACAATCATAGAACAATCAACTCAAGGAGCCCTTAGGGCTAGAGAAGAAATGATAGCGACCGAAGTAGCAGAAGCCCCACAGGTAGCAACTGAAGGAACAGAGATTCCCTGGGAAACCCCGGTGCAAGATAAAAGTTCCCCCGAGGCTCAGGACACGTGGAAGAGGGGGTTACTCATATTAGAACATGCACAATGGATCATTGATCAGTTGTAAGATGACCCATACATCATAAATATGCCAAGGCTCCCTACCAAATACCTAGATGGAAACTAGATGGGCCCAGGCAACCCTGAATTCATAGGTCTTGATGACATTACCTAGTTAGACTACCCTGAGTTCATGATGCCACTGACTGGATCGTCGATAGGTGTTTTAGCTCAGCCAGGGACTATCGAAGCATCGCAAAGGACTAGTGCGTCAAACCAATTAAGTGAGCTGATAAATATATATGATGATGATGAGAGCCCAAAAGTATCTCTTGTGACCCCTATGCATATTGAATAAGAAAAGGGACCAGATAAGACATTTACCCCTGTTCCCGACGTCCAAATTCAGGAGGTTCCACAGAAAGAACAAGAAGCCTAGAGTGTCTTACACACTAAGCTACCTGACGCATCAGATACCTAAGAAGATAGTTTGAAGGATGAGCTAGGGTCAGATGAGCCAAATGAAGAATCCCCACAACAGGAAATCGATGTCTAAATGACCAATGAACAAGTAAGTACCGAGACTATCCCTGATACCTCTATTTCAATCAGTACTCAAAACCACGATGGGAGATAGACAGAAGCTGGGCATTTGGAGCACAACAAGGAAATTTAAGAACCCAATCCTTAACAAGTATATACCATCGGGAGTTTAGGGAACATGCTCACATGGGGGGATCAGTATATTCCCAAACTTGTGGACAAAGTAGCCGACATACATGCTATAGCTTATGATTAGAAAAGGAAGGATATCATCTAAAGAACCACCAAGAAGAGGAGGATCACTTTAGATCGGTCCATCCTCATCACTACGGAGGAACATATAATCAACAAAGAGAACACTAAAATGTCCGAACTCATCGGTGTAAGGATGGAAATCACAGATGCCACCTTGAATAAAGCTAAAAGAGATGAAGAGGAGTTGGTCGCTTCCCTGAAGGAACTAGAAAATTTTTGTCATTTGGAGAAATACTATCAGGACACCACACAGGCCATGGTGTACATAAGGAGTGAATTCAAGGAGGCCTACAACAAGTTCACAGATGAATGACACCTATTCACTGCATGGATAGTTGAGCTCTAGGAAGATACCCTCATGGCACTTGCGACGTGCAAAGATATGGAGCGATGGTATGAGAAAGCGAAACAGGTCATTGAAAGAATCAAGTATATTAGCGTGGTGCAAAAGGGTCGAGATGTCGAAGAGCCTAAGATCCGGGTGTTAATAGAAATCAACATTGACCGCATCCATAAATCGGCCGAGTATTGGGCAAAAATTGTGCGAGAGACTCACCGGGAGATTCAAGAAAAATGGGCCAAGTGCGAGAAGAGCTGGGTCAAAATCAAAAAGGTAATGAAGGATATCAGACTCCTCGAGTTTGGCATGCTCGATGAATTTTTTGACTTGTGAAACATAGTCAAATCGCACACCAGGCAAGATTCATCATGGGTTGAAGAAATATCAAAGGTGATAGACAAGATGCCAGGTCAGGTGCGACAATTTATGGAACGCTCGATCAAAGATCGGGCTATGCTACAACAATTAAGTGCCAGTCTAGTCAAGTATCAAACACATGCAATAGAGATAAGAGAGATTTATGTGGCCCCGATGGAACAACATAGATTCCCATACGCTAACATGTGCAAGGATTTTTTAATCCAGTGATCGGAGTACGAGAAGAGTCACCCTCTTAAGTGATATATTTAGATGACTCTTAGAAGAGTTGATAGAAGAGAACGCCACATGGCGAATTTTGTTTTACTTATTTTCCCTTTAGCCATTATTTTTAGTTAATTTTATGTTATAAATAGGAGCATCAACCGATCAGTTAAGGGTTGATGGTTGTTGCAAGAAACTCTCATTTTTGGTTTTGTTAAGAACTATTTCGGAGCTGCCTTTAATTGAGAAGTCCTTCTAGACCAGAGACAAGTTTATGTTTTCATCAAATGCGTGTATGATTGGATGTGGAGAAGAACTATTTCCTATCTCATCTCATTGAATGGATGTTGTAATGAGTAAGAGCTATTAAATCTATTGATAAGTTATCTGATGTAATGTTTTACAGTTCTTTCTTTAATGATGAAAATGAATCTTTGTGTTATTATGTGATTGATGATTAGAGTTGAGTGAATTATTTTACTTTCCATTGTTTATCATGTGTATGTTTTCTTTCTGATAATTTGTATCTCAGTCAGTAATTGGAATATTCACATGGTTAACGTATTAGTACTAGGCCTGTGATAGACGATCATTGCCTACACGCTAGAGTAAAGGGTTATCCCAAGCTCAACCTCTTCTCCAGTAGTTTAGTTTATTCCCACTTTTTTACCTACTTGGTTTATACCATATTTATCTTATATCAGTCCTATCTAAGAGAAAAACACAAAAAAAGAGAACGTCCAAACTGGAGGAGAAAGCCTTCACAAGAAAACGTATAGCCCATCGATTATTTCGGCCGGATCACAAGCTCTGGAGAGCCATTCCACCATTAAATGCTATAGAGTATAATTGGGCCTTGGTGGTGGGTTTGGTTCCTGCTGTTGATTCAAATGGATTTAGAACCCATAAACAAAATTTGCGCTAGAAGGAGGGCATGGAGAATGAATCGTTGAATATATATTTCACATAATATCTCAGGCAACCTATAGATTCAAAACAACCCACATGCATGGCTAGTCATTCCCAAGAAAACCCACACACGCTTAGTACTCCTAAAATGATTAACTCACCCCATAACGAGGAATAATGCTTGTTCCCTGATATACCTAATGCTCTTCCTCACGAGGAATTGAATCAATTCAAAAGAATCACAAGAGCATACGCCTAATAGATCGGTGCATTGTCCTTAGCTCTGATAATTCCTCGAAGACAAAAAATAAGCAGACCAGTGGTCGACACCCCTAACTAGGTATTTGTGCACACAGTAGAAGACCTAATAGATTTCACAATCACTGAAATCGAACATCCTCTTAATCTAATCCCTGAAATGCTAGCCAACAATGTCTATGAGCTGGACGATTTTTCGAAAGAGGAAGTGTTTAACTCAGAATACTCATTTTAAAGATATGAAGATATGGAAGATCATAATGACCATGATGAAGAGAGGGGAAACCCACCGCAAAAAAATCAACTGTGGTTGGCCACAGATGATTTGGCCATCCCTGGATGAGTACATAACCTTCCCCTACATCCAAAGAAGTTACTTCCTAAGTTTGACCCCGAGACCTTAGGATTTCCTGAAGATCATATCAAGAAATTCATACTAGTGATCAGACTTATGAATGTCCAACATGAAGACATAGTATGCAGGCTGTTCCCCTACACTTTTGAGAATTTGGCTTCCACATGGTATATTAACTTACCTGTAGGATCCATAACTAGTTGGATGAAGTTTCAAAAATATTTTTTGGATAAATTTGCAGAATAAACTACTACGGGAGCTCTGATGGTTGAGTTGTTTGTCACCACCATGAGTTCGAAGAAAACGGTCAAAGACTTGAATCAAATATTTAACACCATATTAAACAAATTCTAGCACAAAGCTAAACCTAATTAGGAGTTACAAATCAAAGTATATGCTAATTTCCTCCTAGCTTCTATTTCTATGTTTGTGAAGAGGGATGACAAACGAACCCTGGCTGAGAATTTTGAAGAAGCCAAAATGATAGAGTTCCAAATGAATGGATGTAAGGAATGTCAGGTCTCATTAGTTAAGAAGGAAGTTCAACCTCCTCTCAGAAGAAGACTCTTGTTAACTAGACCCACAGGGAAACAAGCAGAACAAGCTCCTGAAAAGGGAAGTAGGGACATAGAGAACCTACAATGCATGGTCAATAAGTTGTCAAACTAAATTATAGACATGAAGAGAACTGTAGGGGAGGGAAACCAAGGCCAAAGGAACTATAAGACTTTCTTTACAAGAAATCCATCATTCAGAGCAATTGAACCTCCCCCAGCCAACCTAAACATCGATTTGGGAAATGTAGCATCCGACTCTTTCTGCACTTATCACCAAGAGAACCACTTTGAAAGAGACTTCCCTCAATGGGTTCATGCCATGAATTTGATGGCCAATCGATTTCTAGATGAGGTCTCCCTAACTGAACAACCAAGTAGGTCAACTATAATTATTGTCAATCATGAAAAGGTTGATCCACCGGAAGAAACAACCATGCTGATATGGGATCCTGATGTACCTATGCCTTCCGATGACCTATGTGAAGTATAGGAACCACCCACAAAAGTCTTGGCTGTGAAAACATGAAGTAGGGGTCAACTGGCCTCAGACAAGCTTTCCCCTGCCCAAAATTCGGGAGGAAGATCAACTCCCTATCACCTGAAAGAACCTTTTTCTCCTTGTAAGAACCCTATAAATATCCATACGCGAGAATCGCCAAAAATGGATTACAACATAATAGAATATTTGAAGAAGTTGAAGGCTAGTATATCAGTTATGGACATATGTAGAATCCCTCGACAAAAGGACTTCCTATTACAAGCTTTGAAATCAGTAGAAAATCCTACGAAAAGCATTAACCTAGGAAGAAATCTAATCCCCATAGATCTAGGGAATAAACCAACTGTGAATGCCTGCTCTTAAGATAAGAAGGGAAAACCTTTTTTCCCATTGTTCCTTTTAACATTTGAAGTCTTCAACAAAAACCTCCACAACTATTTGGTTAATTCAAGAGCATCCTCTAATGTTATGCCACTGTATATTTGCAAAAAACTAAACGCAGTCCCTCTCAAGAGTGATAAACATGTAATACAACTAGATAGAACCCAGGTGAAGGTCATGGGAGAACTCAAAGACATAATGATCAGAATAATGACATATCCTAAATTTGTGCAAGTGATTGACATTATTGTAGTAGATATCCCAGAAGCTTACAGGTTATTATTAAGCCGAGACTGGTCTGAGAAGTTAAACAGATACTTTAGTACAAACTGGGCTCACCTTTGGTTTCCATTAAAGGGGCACAAAAATATGATCATAATTGATAGGGAAAGATATCTAAAACATACGGTCACTGACCTAGAAACCCTAAACGAGCCCTCACCGATAGATTTACCTATGCTAGGAAATTGCTCCTGTGATTCCTACTTCGTCAAATTCTCCCCTCTCTCATCTAATGTTCCCCTTACCCAAAACTCTGAAATGTATTTTCAGGAGGAATTGTCAATGACGGCAGAAGAAACCCTTTTCTTCCAGGAACCCATGTTAGAAATCACAAAACAAATAGGAGGAAAAGATGAAAGCGATAGGAAAGAAGAAGCTGAAAGATTCTTCCTACAAGTTTGGACCTTATACTTTTATGGATCTAAATCAAAAGAAGGGTCTTGGGTAGGGTGCATCCTCATTAATCCTAAAGGTAAACGACATTTTCTATCCTGTAGACTTGAGTTTGAGTGCACAAACAATACCACCGAGTATGAAGCTCTAGTACAGGGGCTAAAGAAAGCCATAGACCTAAACATCAAAGAATTAAAGGTTTTCGAAGATTCTGAAATCATTGTTAGACAAGTAAGGAATACTATACATTGGAACTCCCCGCACCTAAAGAATTACCAACAAGAAGTGCACAGGTTAATAGAGCAATTTGAAGCTTTCAACATTACAACGATTCCCAGAGAAAATAACATTCTTGTTGATTTCTTGGCCACCGCTGCTTCAAGGATGTCACCTCTAGAAGATTATGAAGCCTCCCATTTCAATGTGGAGCTACTCTACAAGCCATCAGTGCCCAACAACATTTCTAATTGGAAGGTCTTTGAAGGAGATGAACAAATCATAAAATTTCTGACTAACCAAGATAATTTCAAAGACTTGGCTATTGATGATGAAGTATTCCAGGAACAATCAACAGAGGTTGATCCTCGGATAGATCAACCAACTAACAGATCAAAGTCTCACACAATTCTGAAGGGACTAACTAATTTAGAGAACCTTTTTGACCTAAAAGAAAGATTTAAGGGGTTAAAAAACGCGAAGACCGATAGTTCCTATCCTATGTATAAAACCATAAATCTCGAAACCTTGGAAAACCAAAAAAACATAAACCTTGGTAAGACGGTATCTAAAGAGGAAAGAAAGGCTTATCTAAAACTCTTCAGACAATATCAAGATGTATTTGCATGGTCCTACCAAGACCTAAAAACTTATGATACCCGTATCACTAAACACACCATCCCGCTAAAAATTGAAGTGAAACCCTTCCAACAAAAACTCCGGAAGTACCACCCATCCCTAGAGCCTCTCATATGCCAGGATTTAAAGAAACTGTTAGATGCCAAAATTATCTTCCAGGTTAGACACTCTGCATGGGTAGCTAATTTAGTTCCTGTAAGGAAAAAGTCTGGGGAGATTATCCTATGCGTAGATTTCATAAATATCAACAGGGTTTAAGAAAAGGACAACTACCTAGTCCCACCAATGGAGAAACTCCTGCAGACCGTGTCTAGCTCTGAAATTTTCTCCTTACTAGACGGTTTCTCAAGGTATAACCAGGTTCTAGTTTCAGAAGAAGACCACTTGAAAACTACCTTCCTAACCAAGTGGGGAACTTTCACTTACAAACACATACCTTTTGGGGTAATCAATGCTGGAGAGACTTTCCAAAGGGCCATGGACGTAGCATTTCGGGGACTAATCAACAATTGTGTAGTAGTATACTTGGACGACGTGACCGTGTATTCAAAGAACATAGAATACCACATCCCACATTGAAAGGTGTCGAAAATACAAAATATCCTTAAACCCTAAGAAAACTATTTTCGGTGTCAAGGAAGGTAAGTTGTTAGGCCACATCATATCTCAAGCAGACATTCACATAGACCCAGAAAGAATTAAGGCTATAGCTCGGCTTCCATTGCCTCACAACAAGAAGGCTATGTAGTCGTTCTTCGGGAAAATCAATTTTGTGAGGAAGTTCACTCCCGATTTCACAGAAACCATCAAACCCCTACAAAAAGTGATTTGTAAGGATGCTGAGTTTAAGTGGGATGATGAACGGAAGAAGGCTTTCAAAAATATTAAAACTGCAATCTCTCAAGCCCCAGTACTGCAAAGTCCCGATTTCAACAAAGATTTCTTCCTCTATACTTTCGCTTCCGACCAATCGTTAGCCGTGGTATTAACTGAGATGGATGATAAAAAAAATGAAGCCCCGATATCATTCATGAGCACTAATATCCAGGGGGCTGAAATAAATTATTCTGCTATAGATAAACATGATTATGCAGTTTATAAGGTAGTAAAACATTTTAGATATTACATCCTCAAGAACCACACCAAAGTAATTGTACCTCACCCTGCAGTCTGATCCCTATTTATTTAACAAGATATGGGGGAAAGAAGAGGAAATTGGATGGCAATAGTTCAAGAATTTGATCTAGATATAAAAAATGCTAAACTAGTTAAAGGACAAGGGTTATGCAAACTGGCAGCTGAAGCTCAAGATCAAGGAAATGAAGACCCCAGATGGGAGAATGAAATGACATTATGGTGTCGTGAAGCTTCATACATTTCCACAGGAAAAGAGTCTTGGTATGAGAAATTGACTTATCTCCTACACCATGGGACCTGTCCAAAAACCTCAACCCTAGGGAAAGGAGAGATCTAAGGTTAAAATCTTCACAATATCGCCTCATAAATTCAGTACTCTTATGGGTTAATTATGATGGGGTACTTTTGAGATGCCTCGAACGTGAAGATGCAGAAAAAGTTCTGAAGGAGCTCCATGATGGCCCTGTCGGTGGACATTTTTGCAGGAGACACCACTACTCATAAGATACCGAGGGATGACTATTATTGGCCCACTTTGTTCAAGGACGCTCACACATACACTAGAAACTGTAAAACTTGTCAAATAAGCACTGAGAGAGAGAAGAGAGTAGCGGTCCCACTCCAACCGGTGATCGTTTCTAGGCCTTTTGAACAATGGGGGTTAGATATCATAGGGGAAATTACACCAAGTTCTTCAAAACAACATAAGTACATAATTACTGCCACCGATTATTTCACAAAATGGGCAGAATCCATTCCCCTGAATCGTGTAAACGAGAAGGTGGTAATCCAATTCATAGAACAACAACTAATAACAAGATTCAGTGTCCCTTATGTCCTTGTTTTTGATAATGAAAATTACTTTTCTTCCACCCTATTAACAAAGTTTTCTCTAGACAAAGGAAGCATAATTATATACTCTGCAAACTATTATCCACAGGGAAACAGAGTGGCATAATCAACTAATAAGAAATTAGTAAGAATATTAAAGAGAACAGTTGCAGACAACCAAAAGAATTGGCATTATGCACTTCATAAAACTTTATGGGTTGATAGAGCCACACCTAAGGAAGATATAGATAATTCCCCATACTTTCTGGTATACGGGTAGGAATCCATTCTTTGAAACAGGCTTTATCTTCCATCTCTTCAACTTGCCCAATATTCCAGAGGGGATCCCTCATTAGTCATACAACAAAGGATTGACACCTTTCTCATGCTAGAAAAATAAAGGGAGAAAGCTAAATCAAAGTTCCTATCTCACCAACAGATATTTAAAAGGTGGTTTGATAAGCATAAGGCTAAAGAGAAGAGTTTTGAGGTATGAGACTTAGCCTGAAATGGGACAAAGCAAATGAGCCTAAAGGAAAACATTCTAAGTTTCAGAATATATGGCTCAGACCTTTCCAGGTCGCTGAGAAGATTGGGTTAGGCACATATCGACTACAGAATTTGAGGGGGGAACTTGACGCTCTTCCAGTGAATGGCAGAGCCCTAAAACAATATTTTCATTAAAAAAGAAAAAAAAAAAATCTCTTCATTTTTGAAGTGTAGATTTATCTTTTACATTTATACTTTTTGTTTTATATTTTGTGATCATAATTCTGAATTTTTGAAAGATTGTGTTTAGAAATACAATGGTTGAGCTCAAATCATGTGACATAGCGAACTCTCTTCCTGAATTTTTGCTCACATACAAACACAAGAAACACTGAGGAACCTGCGTTTGTTTCAAGGGATTCTCTATCTAACCGACGTAGATGAAAAATTTTGGAGAAATGCAAAAGTGTCTTCTTAGTGGTCTGGTAAGACCTAAAGGGAAAGAAGGAAAGATGGAAAGTACTATATGCACCTCAGAGATAGAGCTAGTGAGTTTCACCTTAACCACCTCATACTTTTTGCAAATAACAGATGTCCTCCTCTCCTGCTCGCTTAGGGCATTCTGCCGAAATAAAAGTCAACTATATCAAATGAGCCCACAGTGGGAGAGGGTATGTAGATATCTCTGCCAGGGCTATGGATGCTCACTAGAAGCAGAGCAAGGTCTATGATTTTGGGGTGACTCCACCGTGGATATGGACGCTAACGGGCAACAGAGAAACACCATAGCAAATGAATGAAGGTAACTAAAGGGCATAGTTCCAGTGAACGATTTACTGAAATCTTGTCAAAAGAGGGTGTGGGTCAAGGTTACAAGAAAATAAGGTGGAATAAAGGTTAAAAAACCCCACAGGCAGGCCCAGATGCATCAACCAGGGAAATTCCAAATGCAAGGGTAAAAGAGGCTCTGATGAAAACCAGTTAAGTTCCTAATCAACTTTTGCATTAGCTTAGCCCGAGGAAGGAACAAAGTTTCTGATTTCTCCCAGTAAGTCACCATTTGTTGAGCACTCAACACACCCTAAAAATCCCATGTCATTTTTCCACCTTTTGGGTACCACTTAATCTTTGCATTGTCTGAATTCAATTTTATTCTGAGAAATGTTTTGTCTTTGCTTGTTCTCTTATCGCATGTTAGATTTTCAGGTTTGTTTAACTCTTGAAACTCCATGAACTAAAAGGGGATTAACACTTAAATAGAGAATCAATAGAAAAAACACTTCACCCGATGCGCTCTAATATTCAACATCAGAAGGAATTAATAGGCGAAAAAGAGACACTCGGAAAGTCTCAAATCGCCGAGCATTGATCTTCACGGGTATCGGCGAAAGGAAGTTTTTTGTTTCATGAAAAGTATCACATACGGAAATCACCGACAGCTGATTCCCTTCAGCATCGGTAAAAGGTGAAGGGAGTAATGTTTAGAAGGAAAGGAAACGATATTGTCGATGTCCGATAACCGACACGCTTGTCAGAATCGAAGAAAACTGAATTACAACGAACATTGTGACCACGCTAAGGAGTTTTCCCTGATCACTGATCCCTAGTACCTTTTTTGCATCAGTGATCCCATGCTTATTTTAAGAATGCACAACTAGAAGAAAGTCTGGACTTCGACTAATACTCGTGAGTTAAGTCACCAGTCTTCATTGCCACGTGTCCTAAGCCAGTTTCACCACGTCAGCACCATACGATGAAATCGATCGACGTCGAAGGTTTTTCGTAGAAGGATATCAGTGAAATCACCCATAACACATTGCCAATCCTCGATCCACCCACTATTAAAGTGACACGATGGGGCATTTTAGCGCCAGATACGCTTAGATTTAGAGCATTTCAGGGACTAATTAATTCCAAATCTCGCATTAGTTGCTACTTCGTGTGTGAATCAAAAGGCCGTTTTAAATTACCGGTAGAACAAATCACCCTCCGTACCTCTACCATCAACCCATGATGAATTAAATTTGCATAGATTCGGCGATACATTTTTTTGAATTTCACTCATCACCTGAATTAATTGGTCGATGTGACACGGTAAGTTCTTCCCCATTTAAATTCTCTTGAGCTATTGTAAACAAAACTATTCTATGCATAAAGGAGTTTCAGAGAATCCATAGGAGAGAAACAAGTAATTCAAGAAAGTCGATATCCCCTGAGTATCCAATAACCAATTAGAAAGCTTACAGGTATGTACCAGTTTGGATTTTTTGTGCTTACCCTTCGTATATGCACTTTATCTAGTGTTTCTCTATACACAGTGTTATCACTGAAATTTCGTCCGCACAGGGCGACAAGAACTCAACATCATCAACACAGAAAAACAATCATCCATGGCACAAGGATTAACTCCACAGCACATCAAAAGGGCCAAAACTATACAAAGTTGGCTAAAAAGATTAAAAAGCGCATCGCGCCCATGGTAAACTAGCGC
>JASDQU010190389.1:0-15427 GCA_032191745.1 Picea mariana
GGAGTAAATGAAGGTGAGAGGGGGTGGTTGAAACCTCTCCTCACTCATAAAGTATAAGGTATGGCGGCTCTGGCAGGTTGTCTTCCTAAGAGGGTCCTGTTTATCATCTTTTTAAGAGAAGCCATGCTGAAGTCCTTGACTAGCCTGAGAAGTCTGCACACGCTAATTAGGCACTTAATGGCTTAGCTACTCCCCTTGCAAGAGCCATGTGCAGTAAATGTGGCGTCTGACGAAGAATATCCATCCGAATTTGGCTGAAGGGACACCATGCCTTGGATGACTGAGCACGCCTCTATTAGGAAAATTTTCTGAGTATATAGAATCAGTTTTTGTATTTTGGTAATTATGAATGGTAGAGCGAAGCTCCCGACAGTAAAGTTTTAATAGACATTCTAGCTTTCTGGTTATGCATCTGCATGTGATATTTCTTATTTTATAACAGATAGTCTTTCTTAATCCATCTAAATTTTCATATCATGTTGAGAGAGTTCGTGAACGACTGATTCGTGCGAATTATTGCAATTATGTTATGATAAAGGATTTATTGTTGCATCATTGTATTCTCCGGTTTTTGTGTTTGAATGTAAGAAGATCTTGCGTTTAGATGCCTTCTCCTACAGTCTGTTAGAAACCATATGTTTACGACAGACCTTTGCATCTTTCTAATACAAGTCTTCCTCCTACTCACCCTTACTACGACTCATTGTCCAAATTTTGATTAAGACTTCACCCGCTCATGCATACTTGACCTAGTTTCGGAGTTAGGACAATGTTGTTTTGAGTTAGCTTCCTTTCGATCCCTCCTTTTATAAACAGATCGTGACATAAATTGATGGGCATTGGGCTCTGCTCCTGCTGCAATCTAGGTGTGACTTTTGATGCTAACATTTCTGGCACCGTTGTTGGGGACGAAGTTGAAAATTTTCCCCGAGATTGAATGACATTGAGCCTCTGATTCTGAAGGTGCATTAGGTATCAGATCCTTTGAAGATTGCTACTGTGCACCTGGAGACTCCATTGTGATGACTCCACTATGGCGAACCTGCCATGTTAATTATGGATTTTAGAGGCAGGCACACGCAGTCCCATCCACAGTTGCCTCTAGTTGCACCTGAAACTGATCTGGAGGTGGTTCTCAGAAAGGGAAATGCCTATGAAAGAGAAGCTTCCACCGCCGAACCAGGTAATCCGCCATATCCTTCTGTAGGAACTCATTTTTCTCCTCCTCAGTTTTTTGACAGACCTGTTTCTGAAGTTTCCCATTTCCTAAATTTTGGGAGTGTTCCTGTTGAGTTTTCCTCTCCTGGTCTCGGACCAGAAGGACGAAACCTTGTCACTCCCCTCTCCCTTGAAAATGTACCTTGGCATAGACCCGAGACCATAGAAGAGTTCCCCAATCCTCCTTTTGTTACTGTTGCCTCTTCTGCACAAAGAGGAGTGTCCGCTGACTTGAGCCTGCTAGCCTTCTCCCTAAATCCCCTATTGTTTCCCATTCCACTCAGAGGCGCATTGCCGATATTCCCCGCTCATACTCCTTCTCCTCCAAGTTCTCCTCCACCTAATATTCCTATGGCTGGTGCTAATCCCCCTATAAATAGAATAATTTCCATAGTTGTTGCTCGATATGCCCCCTTAATCCTACCCCATCCTATGAATCCTCTCCCTGCTGGAGATTACTTGAAATACATGCCCAAGTTCACTGGGGAAGGGGACATAATTGTAGAAGAGCAGCTGGCTTCTTTCTACAGTTATGTAGACAACTTGAACATTGATAATGAAGATGTCTGGATGAGAGTCTTCATCCAGAGCCTGAATGGTGAGGTGAGTAAGTGGTTTAGAGGGTTGGCCCCTGGATCTATTGTTGGGATAGAAGCTCTTGATAGTGCTTTCCCGAGGCAATGGGGAGATAGGAAGGATTTCATGTATTACATGACAGAGTTCGGGTATTTGAAGAAGATGGAAGGAGAGTCTGTCTTTGACTTCTCCAAAAGATTCAATAAGATGTATAATAAAATCCCTGCTGAAATAAATTCCTCAGAAGCCTCGGCCAAAATTTCTTATGCTAGTGCATTTGGCCTTGATTTCTGTCTTTTATTGAGAGAAAGAAGAGCCACCTCTTTAGATCAAATGCAAGATGTGGAGATGGAGGTGGAATCTAATGTGTTAGTAGCTGATAGACTGAGGAACAAGGCTGATGCAGATAGGAGAGCTGGCTTCTTTCTACAGTTATGTAGACAACTTGAACATTGATAATGAAGATGTCT
Organism: Picea mariana; assembly: GCA_032191745.1. Taxonomy (NCBI): domain Eukaryota; kingdom Viridiplantae; phylum Streptophyta; class Pinopsida; order Pinales; family Pinaceae; genus Picea; species Picea mariana. Next base: position 2,265 of record JASDQU010190389.1, read on the forward strand.
GGATGAGAGTCTTCATCCAGAGCCTGAATGGTGAGGTGAGTAAGTGGTTTAGAGGGTTGGCCCCTGGATCTATTGTTGGGATAGAAGCTCTTGATAGTGCTTTCCCGAGGCAATGGGGAGATAGGAAGGATTTCATGTATTACATGACAGAGTTCGGGTATTTGAAGAAGATGGAAGGAGAGTCTGTCTTTGACTTCTCCAAAAGATTCAATAAGATGTATAATAAAATCCCTGCTGAAATAAATTCCTCAGAAGCCTCGGCCAAAATTTCTTATGCTAGTGCATTTGGCCTTGATTTCTGTCTTTTATTGAGAGAAAGAAGAGCCACCTCTTTAGATCAAATGCAAGATGTGGAGATGGAGGTGGAATCTAATGTGTTAGTAGCTGATAGACTGAGGAACAAGGCTGATGCAGATAGGAGAAAGGGAATATCTGAAGCCTCAACTTCTCGCCCATCGGTGCCCCACCCTTAAGTGGATGAACTGACCAACATGGTGAAGTCTCTGTCTGCAGAGATGGAGAGAATGAAGGTGGAGGGGAGGCAAGCATACAAGGGCCCTCAGAGAACTGAAAACAAAGGAGGTTTTAGGAGGCCAAAGAATATTGCTCCCCCGACTATGAAAAGAGAGAGGGGAAGAGACAGAGAAGACCAGAAAATTTAGGCCCCTTTTCAAAACAATTTTGTGGCGGAAGAGGAAGAAGGGGAAACTGATGAGCTTGATCCTGAAATCCATTGCTTCGGAGACACTCCTCCTTTTCCTCATCTCACTCAATCATCATACGAGGAGTCTCTCATGGACAGTCAACTAAATGAATTGAGCAAGGGAGACAAGGCTAGTGGCAGCCAAGGCAGGTATGACCTGAGGTCCAAGAAAAAGACAGTGGCACCTGATGTTCCTGAGAAGTTCACTAGAACAGAGAAGCCTGCTAACGAAGTAGCAGAAAGTCACAGAGGTAAGAAGACCTGAACCCTCTCTCCCATAGTCCAGAGTCATGTTCTTGAAATAAGAGAAATCCAGAAGCTTACATCTTCTTTTAATTTCGAGCATGAAATTCAAAAGATCAGAATCCCTATAACCCTGACCGAATTAATTAAACATGAAGGATTCAAGAAATGCTTCTCTGAGATTTTAGAGTCTAAGGTTTCATGCATTCCCGTAGACTCCATAAATCTCCAAGATGAAGTGCCAGCAATTGTCCTAGGCCCCATGGTAGAAGATAGAGATGACTCATCCCCCCCTTTCTACATGTCCCTGAATATACATAATAAAGTGCTACATAATTGCCTCATGGATTCATGGGCTTCCCATAACCTTATGCCCAAGATAGTAATGGAAGAATTGGGACTAGAGGTGATGAAAGCTTATCATGATTTATACTCTTTTGATTCAAGGAGAGTGCAGTGTCTGGGAGTCAACAAAGACCTGGTGGTTTCCTTATTTCAGCTGCCCATGAAGAGTGTGGTCATGGATATTGTGGTAGTTGATGTCCCCCCCAGTTTGGCATGCTATTGTCAAGATCTTGGATTAAAAAGCTTGGAGGAACATTACATATGGATCTCACATATGCCACCATTCCAGTCTTCGGAGGGGAACAAAGAAGGTTATATAGGGAAGCTTATCTGGCCTACATTGTTAGTGATGAAGCAAACCCCACCAATCACCCCATATTTGCACTTGACACCAATTTGGGGTCTAGTTTATTGCAGCTCACTGATGCTCCTGAAGCTCCTTTCCAAGTAAAAAAGCAGCCCCGTCTTAATTATCCGATTCCCCCTCCAACCATCTCTGTTTGGAAGATGTTTTTCGACAGAGCTTCTTCTAGCAAAGGCACGGGCGCCAGAGTATTTTTCATGTCACCTTCTCAAGAGACCATATCCCTGTCGTACAAGATGGAATTTGAAACCACCAATAATGTGGCAGAGTATGAAGCTCTCGTTCTGGGTATGAGGGCTGCAAAGGAAATGGGAATCAAAGAGATAGCAATATTTGGAGATGCTGAGTTGATTATCCAGCAAGTCAGAAATGCCTATCGTGCTAATAATCCCTGGCTCATAAATTATAGAAATGAGGTATGTGACCTGATTGATAATTTCTTCTTGGCTTTTAACATTTCTTTCATTCTGAGGGGGGAAAATACTTCAGCTGATTCTTTAGCTGTCTCAGCTAGTTTGCTCAAAGTTCCTCTGCCACCTATGGTCAAATATGATGTCGAAATAAAATATAGGCCCTCTGTACTGGACAATGTCAAGCATTGGAAGGTATTCGAAGATGATCTAGAAATCAAAAAAATTCTCCAATCTGTTGATGAATTTTCTTCATTGCACATAGATCAGGGTCCTGACCTGGAAGGTGACCCTCACCCCGAGGTGTTTTTAAATAAAATTGCTAACCACTAGATTATTCAGTTGCCTAGTAATCACATTCTGAGGGGACTAGTCCTTTTAGAAAGATTGTTCAATGGGAATGATGTGGCAGTAAAGGGTAGGGTTTTAGATGAAGATGATGACACAGCCGAGTGCAACATTGGCACACAGGAGGAACCTAAATTTGTTAGGCTATCAAGAAGTTTGACAACAGAACAGAGGGCCGAATATACCGAGTTGCTGAGAGAGTTTTCTGATGTGTTTGCATGGACCTACGAAGATCTGAAGATGTATGATACATCCGTCATTGAACACAAGATCCCACTGAAGGAAGAGGCTAAGCCATTTAGGAAGAAGCTAAGACAGATAAATCCCATGTTGATGCCTGTCATGGAGAAAGAAGAGAAGAAGTTGTTAGAGGCCCAGATCATCGTCCCCTTAAGATATTCCGAATGGGTGGCCAATTTGGTTCCGGTAAGAAAGAAAAGTGGAGAAATCAGGCTTTGTGTTGATTTCAGGAACCTGAACAGGAGCTCGCAGAAGGATAACTACCCCTTACCAAAGATGGAACATATATTGTAGAGGGTAACAGGAGCATCCAGGATATCCATGATCGATGGCTTCCCTGGCTACAATCAAATCTCTGTTCTACCTGAGGACAGGGAAAATACGGCATTTACCACTCCATGGGGTACATTCATGTATGCCAAAATGCCATTTGGACTGATGAATGTAGGAGCGACATTTCAGTGAGCCATGGACATAGACTTCATTGGGAATAAAGATAAGTTTGTGGTGATCTATCTGGATGACATAACAGTCTTCTCCAGGTCTGACAAAGAGCATTGTTGTCACCTGAGAAAGGTTTTTTCGAAGTGTCGTAGGTTCGTCCTTTCCCTACATCCCAATAAATCTTTGTTTTCTATGAAGGAATGGAAGTTGTTAGGCCATATAGTATCAACAGAGGGAGTAAGGATTGGTCCTAGTAGGATAGAAGAAATTCAGACCCTGTCACTTCCGAGATCTAAGAAGGAAGTTCAGGCCTTTTTGGGGAAGATTAATTTTCTGAGGAGATTCATTTAAAATTTTGCTGAGCTGGTGAAACACATCACATCCATGCTCAGGAAGGGAAATGAAGTGAAATGGACTGCTGAACCCAGGGAATATTTTGTCCAAATAAAAAGGGCATTGACTGAGGCACCTGTGCTGATCAGTCCTGACTATTCCAAAGATTTCCTAATTTTCTCTTTTGCTTCTTTTGATACAATAGCAACGGTCTTGTTGCAGGAAAATGAGGAAGGGAGAGAGCAACCCATTACCTTCTTCAGCAAGGCATTGAGAGATGTAGAAGTCAAGTATGAAATCATGGAGAAGCAAGCCTACACCTTGGTGAAAGCTCTCAGATCTTTCAGAGTTTATTTCTTGCAAAGGTGACCGCATTCGTTCCTTCAGTTTCTGTGAAGGACATCCTTGTACAGCCTGACATAGATGGGAAGAGGAGTAAATGGATAACCAAGATCCTAGAATTTGACTTGGAAATAAGACCTACCAAATTGGTCAAAGGTAAAGGCTTAGCCAAGTTGTTGGTTGAAGCAAATTGCACAGCCTTGGGGGTAGATTTCATCGATGCATGTTCGGAAAAACATCAGAATCATCTGTCTGATGTAGACCCTCATACAAAACCCCTGTTGGCTCGATGTCCTTGGTATAAGGATGTCATATATTTTCTGCAGGAGTTGCGGCCTCCAGATGGCCTGCAAAAAAACAAGGCAAGAGATCTGAAGCTCAAGGCAGTCAGATACTACCTTGTCGATCAAATTTTATACTGGAAAGACCCCCTGGGGGTGCTGTTAAAATGCATGGATCCACAAGAGTCCAACAGGATCATGGTTGAATTTCACAATGGTCTATGTGGAGGGCACCATTTCTGGAAGACCACAGCTCACAAAATTCTCAGAGCTGGGTACTACTGGCCCACCTTGTTCACCGATGTCTGTAGAGAAGTTAGAGCTTTTATCCCATGCCAAAGATTTTCAAGAAAGCAGCAGCTCAAGTCTCTGTCTTGAAAGCCTGTAGTTGTTTCGGGACCTTTCCAACAATGGGGCCTAGATTTTATTGGAGAAATTCACCCTGCTTCCAGTAGGCAACACAGATGGATCCTGACTGCCACAGATTTCTTTACCAAGTGGATCGAAGCCATCCCCACCAGAAGTGCTTCCCACAAGGTAATTATTGGATTCCTAGAAGACCTCATCACAAGATTCGGCTGGCCTAGAAAGATTGTTACCGATAACGCAGCCTCATTCAAGGTGGAGCTATTAGCCAAGTTTTGTGAGCAATTTGGGATCAAACTGATTCACTCCACCCCATACTATCCCCAAGGCAATGGTTTAGCAGCAACAAAAGCCTAATAAGGATCATCAAAATATTATTGGAGGACAACAAAAGGGCTTGGAATTCGAAGATAAAAGTTTCTCTATGGGTCGATCGGGTGACCACAAAGAGATCTATAGGCATCTCCCCTTTCCAGTTAGTTTACAGAGCAGAAGTTGTCTTCCCTTCTTAGCTGGCCATTCCCATAGTGAAATTATTCCAGGATATTCAAGAAGAACCCAATGATATGATCAGAAGAATTCATCAATTGGTAGAAGTCCAGCAGGCTAGAGAGCAGGTGATGATCAGAATTCAGGACCATCAACAGAGGATTAAGCAGGTTTTTGATAAGAAATCCAAGAAGGAGGAGTTCCAAAAAGGAGACCTGGTACTGAAATGGGATGCTCCTAAGCAAGACAAGGGCAAGCACGACAAATTTGAAGCCCTATGGATCAGGCCTTTCAAAATCTCTGAGGTTTTCTTAAACAACACGTACAGGTTGTAGGATTTGAAGGGTGAAGAGGTTTTCAACAGTCTAGTAAATGGGCATTTTCTGAAGAAATGTTTTGCTTAAGCCTCAGATGGCTCCTTTGTTTGTAAATATTGTCCTTTTGTTTCTTTGTTTATTTTCATTTTTATTTTTCGTCTTGTGAATGACTCCATAGCCCAACAACAAGGTACTGGAACTGCAAAATGAGTCCTTAGAGCATCACAGGGATGACTCTATCCCCCATGGAGCCTAATGTTAGTAACAATTCTTGTCCTGAGCACCAAAGTATTCAGGTCTGCTAGTTGGACGAGAAGTGCCCAAGCGCAGCATGGAAAAATCCCACTTCAAGCTTCCAAGCAAGTAAGCGGGAAGAATTATAGTGTCGACGGTCCAGATTCATCCATAAGGGCAGATCGACGGTTGGCAGGAAATCGCAGTTAGCAGATCTACGCCGAGATTAGCGTGATGGATAGCACCTATATTGCATGCATGGAAGGATAGCAGTCGTCCATCCAAAGGACATGTGGCGCGAGATCTGATCATGACAACGTTTCAGCATTCTGGAGTTCGAAGGGTGAAGGTTCCGTGTTATTCTACATCTTGAAACCCTGAACCCTGAAAGCGCCGAAGAGCTCCCAAAGTCGGGCCCGCAATATCACAGAGTAGTCTCAATCGTCAGATCTGAGAGGGACATGTGGCACCAACTTAAACCATCTCGGAGTTTCGCTCGTCGCGAATGTGATGAGCAAGGACCAGCCCCTTCCTATTCGTGAACGTCGAAAGTGTCTTTGAGAATAAACGCAGGGTCATAGCCCATGGTCACTTGATAAATAGAAAGAGTTGTATGAGAGGGGCCAAAGGCATCGAGTTCAGTCACAGAGGGGATCATCGTGATCTCTAGGTGCCATCGGACCCGATCTCCATCATGTTTCTCGCTTGGAGTAAATGAAGGTGAGAGGGGGTGGTTGAAACCTCTCCTCACTCATAAAGTATAAGGTATGGAAGCTCTGGAAGGCTATCTTCCTGAGAGGGTCTTGTGTACCATATTTTTCAAAGAAGCCATGCTGAAGTCCTCGACTAGCCTAAGAAGTCTGCACACGCTAATTCGGCACTTAATGGCTCAGCTACTCCCCTTGCAGGAGCCATGCGAAGTAAAGGTGGCGTCTGACGAAGAATATCCGTCTGAATTTGGATGAAGGGACACAATGCCTTAGAGGACTGAGCATGCCTCTGTTAGGCAAATTCTCTAAGTATATAGACTCAGTCTTTTTATTTTGGTAATTATGGATGGTAGAGCAAAGCTCCTGATGGTAAAGTTTTAATAGACATTCTAGCTTTCTAGTTATGCATCTGCATGTGAGATTTCTTATTTTATAACAGATAGTCTTTCTTTATCCATCTAAATTTTCATCTCATGCTGAGAGAGTTCGTGAACGACTGATTCATGTGAATTATTGCAATTATGTTATGATAAAGAATTTATTGTTGCATCATTGTATTCTCTGGTTTTTGCATTTGAATGTAAGAAGATCTTGCGTTTAGATGCCTTCTCCTACAGTCTATTAGAAACCAGATGTTTACGACAGAACTTTTCATATTTCTAATAAAAGTCTTCCTCCTACTCACCCTTACTACGACTCACTATTTGAAGTTTGATTAAGACCTCACCCGCTCATGCATACCTGACCTAGTTTCGGAGTTAGGACAATGTTGTTTTGAGTTAGCTTCCATTCGATCCCTCCTTTTATAAACAGATCATGACATAAACTGATGGGCATTGGGATCTTCTCCTACTGCAATCCAGGGGTGACTTCTGACGCTAACAACATTGATGGCTCATTGTTCCGATGACAAATATGATCCTGGACATCGATCTCGAACTGATGAGATTCGTCGATCTGGCTCTAAAAAACTCCAGAAATCAACTAAGGCATAATAAAGGTCATGTTAATGTCATCATGGATGTGTGGAAGACCTAAATTAGTCCCCACTGATGCTGATGTGGCATGGATGACACGTGTCTCCAACTGGTTCCAACTGACCATGTGGTAGTCACTAGTTGGCATGAAAAATGCCCTATTGGAATGATGACGTGTCACCAGATCAGGCTCAATTTGGGGGATATTGCTGGAGTCTACAACCTAATGACTCAGTGATATAGGGGGTTGGTATTTAATTTGGGTCATCAATCTGGAGTTGAATCTATGCCATTGAACCTTGATATATATCAATTTCCATGATGATGTGTCACTGAATCAGGGCCAATGTGGAGAAGTGTTGCAATTGGATTCCAGTGACCTAATATAATCTAGAATGTCGATCTCAGACCAGTGAGAGCCATTGATTTGTCTCAACCAAATGTGAAAATTGACAAATTCATGGACAAAGTCATGTTGATGTCACCCTATACACATGGAAATATCATATTGGTCCATGTTGATGATGATGTGGCAGGGGATGATACGTGTCACCTGGCTTCGAGGTGTTGACATGTGTATTCAGCAGACTCCACCTATCCATGTGGAAGCTACTGGTTGTCTCTAACAGAGCTTCGTTTCTATGCTAACATATCTCAACATCGGGGGAAATGGGTGAACGTGCTCCACTGATGTGTAGATGGTTGAGATGATCTTGGAAGTTAGTCTCAAACCAATGAAATTCGTTGATATATCTCCATGGAACTCTGGAAAATGGATAAGGATTGTTTAATATGGATCGTTGATCTCTCCCTACAAACCAATGGGATTTTTTGATCTAGCTCAACGAACAAACCCAAAAAATTTAAGTTGTGACGATGTCATATTGACGTTAGGTGGGTCCAATGGACATGTGGCATATTTGTATTTGTTTGTGTTGATGCCGAGATGGAAGGGGTGACATGTTTCACCTGGCTTTGGGGTGTAAAACTGTGTCTCTGGTGGGTTCCACCTATCCATGTGGAAGTCGCTGGTTGGCTTGTTAGATGCCATGTTGGCAAGCTAACGTGTCATCAGACTAGGAGAAATATGGAGAAGTGTTTTCGTTGAATATCAGTGTGTCGATGGCCCGGTTTGTTAATTCCCATGCATGTTATGTGGCACGACGAGATCCCTACCATCGATCGTATTCTCAACAATTTTCAGATTGGTCAAGCTCCTCCTTATTACTAACACCTATGTTCTATGTCGTGGTCTCATGGTAATCCCCGTAGCTAATCAATTTAAGTGATCGAGTGTTTAAATTTTTCCTTATGCATGCAAGGGCATGTATTTGTTTCCATTTCTTCAATTTTCCTCGAAGTAAGCTCACTCTTGACTATTCATAGGCTCTAGAAGCTCAACTTCTTCCTTCTACTAGCTAAATCTCAGCCTTATAACCTTGATGAACCTTCAAATCAGTGGCAGGAACAAATATGGTACTAACAAGTAGCATGACGGAATTAAAAAATAACATACTAAATTATTGGTAACGTAAATTAACTAAACCTGATTTATTTGATTTCTTCACAATTGAATGTCTCCAGTGGCTTAAAGGATTGCAAAGAGATTATCGGGACTTAAATTCTAATAATATGGTCAGTCCTTATTCTATATATACTTTGATGAAAAATAAACTTCTAGTTACCTCTATCTTTATAACACAAGTCCATCAGGTAGCAAGTGTATTATTTCCTTATGCTACATGGTGTTGAGGTATGTAGATTTCTCCTCCAATACTTTCTCCCCACTGCTCCCTGTTGAATCTTTTTTTTGCACCAAGAAACTCGGCACTCATTGCATCCCTACCATGCTTTATAACTTATTGTTATCACTAAAATTCCGTCTGCAACATTACATGAAAATGGTTACAAAGATACAACATTTACAAACACCTATTAGTTCACCCACGACACTAAAAATTCATTTCCAAGAGGCAAAAACTATACAACTGGACAAAAAATTTACATGTGTTGAATCACTAAAAGAAGTGCGCGGGCCAAAGAATCTCGTAGACTGCACAATGTTCCGTATGCGTGACTATGTATGAGAAAAGTCACGTACTCCTATGAACGACACATTTATGGTTCTTATTGTCCCCTTAACCACTTATGGACCAAATCCCAACTTGATTTGACCCTCAAATATGAGATGAATCCGAATGGGGGGTTGGTCAAAGACCTAAGGGTGCCCTAAAGGGCCCCTTGTGCATACTAAGAACCAGTTGGATATTGCCTCAAATACATGCTATAAATAGAGGCCATGTGTGCACTAAGAATTTAAGAATCTCATAGTATTGTTATTCTGCCTCAATCCTCCTTCAAGAATCCTATTTTCTTCTTGGAGGATTCTAGCAACATTCCAATAAGCTATTCCACTCACCTCTTGAGGGAAAGTTTTGGATTTATTCACCATTTTCTTTCTTCTTTATCATTGTACGAATATCTCTCCAATAGGGAACTCAAGATCCCTCCCAAGGAGGAAGAGGGGATCTATAAGTCCTCCTTTCTATACAGTGTTTTGCCAACTAATATAGTTATCCATTGGTGGCATAATCTTGGTCATTTGGTTGATTGATTTTTGGTTTAAAGTTTCTTATGCATTTTAGTTTTATTTCCTTAGTTGTTTTTAGTTTATTTTCTTGTTTATTTCATGTTCTTGGATTATCTAACTCATGCACTAACCTCTATCTTGTCTAGCAGGCCCAACTATACTTGTAAGTGCCCTTGTTTTTCTCACCCAAGTGATGAAACATAAACAACAAATTGGCGACCATACTGGGGATAAGGTATCAATTTCCTCCCTATTTGGGATTTTTGAGCACTTATTTTTGACCCATTTTCCTTGCAGAAACCATAACCGGCCTTGTCATACCTGTAAAGAGCTAAGTTTGGAGTTGGAGGAGAAGAATTCCACTTAAAATTCCCCCCCCTAACACATATCAGAACGTGCGTAGGTATTTCATCCTATAGACGTGCATTCAGAGAATTGTGCACCAAAAACACTTCTATTAGTTGCACATTCTGTGCACAGTGCGCCAAAAGGTCTTATGTTCTTTTTGCATTGTGCACCCATTGCGCCTCTGTCTGAACTATAACTCACACATCTGTCCATAGTTTTAAAATTGTAAGAGTTTTTTGTGATGATTTGAAGGCCCCTAGCCTTCAAAATATTTCTTTTATGCAATTTGTAAATGCACTACACTTATATTCCATTCCCACATGAAAGGTTAATCAAAACATAGGCACTTAGGGGGTAAAAAGAACCACATTTCTCCTCTTTTTCTTTGGTTTCCATGTGGATGGATTATTTTGATTTTAAAAGTTAAGTTGAGATTCTTTGCTATCACATATAAAAACACTTGCATTGGGACCATAAATCAAAATTTAATCATTGAGTATGCTCTTCTCTCTCACCATAGAGCGATCTTGAGAATCATAAAGGTGATTAAGGAGACATTTCATCTCCCTTAACAAAATCTTTAGGAGAGGAAAAAGCCCCCCTAGGGTTCCTCTTAGTTTATATTGAAAACCATCTTAGAATTGTAAGGGCCCATACATTCCCACATGTTGCAAAATTAGGATAGTTTTGGAAATTACTTTCTTTGTTTACATCACTAGTAGAGTTTAAATATCAAAGTAACAGGCCCATACATGCTCACATTCTTGAAATCTAGGATAGTTTTTTGAAGCTTTCTTAGTATAAACCACATTATGGAGTTTAAAGGATTGGTAAGGACCCATATGTCCACATGCTAGTTCTTTAGGGATTTTAAAATTCCTCAAGGTTGTACCAATGACATCTAGTAAGATAGGTAATCAATATTTGTAAGGACCACAATAAGTCCACATGTCGCAAATTTACACCTAAATTATTAAAATTTGGTACATTTTGTCACTTTCTCATACACAAAGTCACTCCTCACTCACATATTTTCCTCTTGGATTGTGGAGGTTGAAGTAAATTTTCTCCAAAGGAATTCTGAAACGTCCCACAATTTTTTGAAGAAATTATCCACACCCACTTAATTCAAACGAGATTGGTTCACAACCCCAATCTCTCAACCCACCACATCTAAATTTTTTCTAAAAACTCACTAATGTTTCCTCCACAGGAGGTGCCAAAAAAAATATTTTAGTCTAGATAGGATCTCGAGGATAGGCATCCAAATAACCCCTTGTTATCTGGTTCTCACATCTTCAAACATTAGAAGTTGACAAATAGGGAAATTTTAAATCCTCCAAGTCAAGTGTTACTAACACCATAAAGTAGGAGATACCCATGAAGGGTTGAATGCCGATGTCTGGTTGTTCTGTCCGTCCTCCCTTGAGTCACCCAACTCTTGGAAGGGATCCATCCTGTGACCCATTTCTGAGGCCAAAAAAATAAATGTCACACTTTGACCAAGGTACCTAGTGGCCAAAATTAGGACATATACACAGGTGGCAATTGTGGGCTACAATTGCACCTTGATCAGATTTTGTGTGGCTATTGGAAAATATCGCCAGCTCTTTCGGGATATGCACCCTCTACCCCTCATTATAATTGATTGTTTCATCCTTCACTAGTTCCTCTTCCGGTGGCTTCAGATCCCACTATTGAGTGCTCTTGGAAGGTCCAGTACTATTTGAGAGGAAGGATGTTACGTCTTTTTAGGACACAAGCATTTGTTTTCTTTGTTCTCCCACATGGAAAAAATCCACCTACCCACATGTATGCTTATTTATAGTTGATTTATGTATGATGCTCATTTGATTACATGCGATTGAGATATATTGTGAAGGCCCAAATTATACAAGTCTCTTGTTCATTTATTTCTCTTGTTGGAGGCAAGCCAAAGTGGAAAATCATGGCATTTTTGGGAAAGAAAGCATGAATGAGCAAAGTGGTAGCTGGAAGGAAGAATAGCACATGTGAACGCAAGGGAAAGAAATAGTTGGAAGGAAGAACAACATGCATGCATGGGAGGAAGACCTAACGATGATAGGGTTAGGGTTTTGGTAAGGTATTGTAAACGACTGAAGAGCTAGAAATGTATAAGGATAGATACTTAGGTATCATAAGAGGGTCGGTTCTGATTACTATAGTTAGGCATGAGTTGATGCAATATGTAATGTTTTGCTGTAAGACCTATTTTGTATAAGTTGTTGAGATAGAGAGGACAAAGGAAGGTATCTCTTGAGGGTTAGATCACAAGTTGTGGAGCTTGGTGTGATCTAGTCCGCCTCATATAGATCTCACCCGAATGAGAAGAGTTGTAAGCGTGTGGCGCTATAGATGAAAACATAATATAATAAAAGAGCTGAGAGCCAAATCTTCATGGACGTAGCCCCAGGATGGGGTGAACCATGATAACCTCTATGTTTTGTGATGAATGTTTGCATATCTCTATTGTCTGAAGCAATTGTTATTATATTGAATGAATGAGTTATTATATTGTCTTTTTAAGTGATTTTACGATACTGAAGGAATAAACCTATGGATCTACTGCATAAATTGTGAATAACAGTATGTTTCATTTACAAGTCATAATAATGGTTCAATATTTAGATCGCTTATCTCACACTCAATCCTAGGCTGTAAACACTTGAGTCTTACAAACACCCATTAAAGATATCTTGGGTGAGACTACGCAACGCATTCTGTGTGTTGTGTTTCCTTCCGGTTTACTAGGAGGGACGATAGTTTTAGAGGCTTTGTTGGAAACCCAAATATTCATGAACCCTGGGTCAATAAAATCGGACTGAATAGAAGAATAAGTAGTTAAACCAAAAAATGGTTCTATTGTCGTTGGTAGGAACATGAAAGGATTGAGTAGAGAAGATAACTCGAAGACATGACGGAAGCAGATCAAGAAAATGTTAGGGAAGAGAACAATGAGCTATTAGGAGGGAATGTTGAGGCCATGGAATCCCACAAAAGAAGAGATTGAAACTTGGCTGAGAACTAAGGAGCTAGATTTTTCACAGAAAGACAATAG
>JASDQU010190390.1:0-16392 GCA_032191745.1 Picea mariana
GTAAGAAGATGATCACAATGAGGCTCTGAATGCCTTTTTACAATAAACGGGAATGCCAAAAGTCCTAGACATCCAAAAACCTAACCCTAGGAGATGAAGCGCCAAAATTCCTAGACATCCAAAAACCTAACCCTAGGAGATGAAGCGCCAAAAGTCATGTGGGCCCCGTTTGGGTAAGTGAGTACATCAACTTCCCAGGGTCGTAACTTTTGCATATGATCTCCATTTTAGGCGTGTGATAGCTGGTTGGAAAGGTATCATCGAGGAGATTCATTTTGGGGGCTCAATTATGCCTTCAGATATCATTTAGAACCTATATCTCGAAAAGCCTTCATTTGGACCCTCAAAATAGCCTCGAAATTTAAAACCTACTAAAAATAGTAAATTGTCAAAATTGCCAAAAAACTGTTTTGAGCCATTTGGAAAAGGTGGGTAGCCACTGATATCCACCTGGATCAATCCTCCCTCCTTAGGAAGAAATGGTCTCCATTGTGTTGAGTTTCCGAGGGAGAGGGAAAAGCGTTTGTTGAATCTGCATCTTGGTGAGTTGCTTGTCTTGCTGGAGACATCGCGCTGCTCAGTTTGTGGAAGTTTTTCATGAACCTATTGAGGCTGAGGCTGTTCAAAAAGTCGGGCTACATGAGAGGACAGTGTGAAGAAGGAATCTTTGAACTTTTCTACAAACTTGTCGACCTGCTTCTATTGGATAGAAGGTGCTTGGGGTGAGGCTGTAGTGGTTGCAATGTTCTTTTGTTCCCCCTTTGAATAGACTGTGAAGAAACTAAATTTTGCAGTATGAGATACTACCTTGGGACACTTTTTAGGTGGAACAGTATTCGTAACTACCTCTGGTATTCTGTAGACATGGACCCCTAGAGAAACAATGACACTACAGGGTCGAGACTCATAAACAGCGTGGTGCTTCCACATATATGGTTGGCCCAAGAGAACATCACAGACATCTAGTGGGGAAATATCACATAATACCTCATCCTTGAAGTGTTGGATGCCATATGAAAATCGACATTGCTGGCTAACACGAAGATCTCGTCCTTGGTGAAGCCACCCGATGTTGTATGGTTGCGGGTGTGGTGTTGTTGACAATCTCAACTGTTTGATGACCTCTGCTGAGATGAGGTTTTTTTGGCTCCCGCTATCAACAATAAAATGTAGCGGGGTCCCCTTCACCCACATCTATAAATGAAAAAGGCGCTCCCCCTCTTCAGGATCTGTTGGTTCTTCTAGTTGAATTGCTGCGGTCACAACAATAGCAGTGGGGTCTGCGTCAATGATCTGTCCTTTACCAGTACTTTCAGAATTGGATTCTAAATCAGGGTTCGTCTCCTTGTCTTTGATCTCGGCCACCAATGACTGTTTTGAGCGACATTCATTAGTGTTGTGCTAGGGGATTTTGTGGAATTCGCACCACTTTCTGGTGTCCTTCTTTGTCTTCCCGTGACCCTTCTTTTCCTCTGTCTTGGACTGGTTTTTGGGAGACTGTTTGTTAGGGTTGTCTTTGTCATACTTTGGTTGTTGTTGATTTGCAGACCCGAACTCCCATTTGTTCTAGTGCTTAAATTTCTTCTCGATTTTAACAGCATATCGATAGGCAAAACCGAGTGATGAGATGTCCAAAAAATCCATTTCAGTTTGGATGTATCTGTGTAGAGCCCCATGGTATTTCAGAACCAAATGTCGTTCGGAGTCTTTGATACCCAGCTTGGTGTGCAAGGTATGGAAGCTATTGGTGAACTCTGGAACTAATTGGCCCCTCTCTTACCGCATCGTGGTCCATCTCATGTACTGGTCCTCATAGTTTCCAATAGGGTAATATTGTTCCTTTACCTCATCTACAAAAAAATCCCAAGTGGGATCGGCCCCATATATTCCATACTCCTCTATGGAACTTTGCTCCCAGTAAGTTTCCCACCAATGTTTGACATGAGAGAGAGCCTTAAGGAGTGTGAAGGTGATCTTTTATTTGTCGAAAAAATTGTGAACAGAGAAATAACCTTCTAGCAGAGTTAACCATTTTTCTAGGGCTTCTGCATCTATCTGTCCTTCAAATACAGGAATATCAAAATTAACTGGTACCTTGAAAGGCGAGGTGCCTCCAAAGTGGTTGTTTGATGAAGATGTGCCTGCTGTTATCGACAGGCATTGAAGGATGTGGGCAAAATTCTCCATCATTTCATCCCTCTGTCGCGTGAGAGCTTGCTCAAGCAACAAATTGATAGGATCATCTGCTCTGTCGATTTTCTTTTATTCCGTCATTGAGGGTTTCTTGGGTGTGCAAGAGTGATTGTTTTCAATAAAGACAAGATCGATACCCAAATTTCTATACTTGGACCTCGTCAGGGACATGTACTGAAAAAAACAATCAAGAGCAGCCTGCTCTGATACCACTGATCCAGATTATTTTTGGCACAAACTGAGAGCGGAGATATAATAAATAAATGCACAGAGATATTGTAGATATTCAATAATATAACATAAATGTATCAGAGATGCAACCATAAACACCGATATACAGTAATACACGATTTCTATTAATCAAATAAATGTACAGAGACTGTAAAAATACAGAGTGAAATACTCGCTAGAATGGTGGCAGCTTATCTCTGAGAAGAGATGTGATGGCTACTCGCATTCTCAAGAAGATGATCACAATGAGGCTCTGAAGGAATTTTTACAATAAATGGGAATTCCAAAATTCCTATACATCCAAAAACCTAACCCTAGGAGATGAAGTGCCAAAAGTCATGTGGGCCCCGTTTGGGTAAGTGAGTACATCAACATCCCGGGGTCGTAACTTTTGCATACGATCTTCGTTTTAGGCGTGTGATAGCTCGTTGGAAAGGTATCACCGAGGAGATTCATTTTGGGGGATAAATAATTCCTTTATATATCATTAAGAACCTCGATCTTGAAAAACCTTCATTTGGACCCTCAAAATGGCCCCGGAAGTTAAAACCTGCTAAAAATAGTAAATTGTCAAAATTGCCAGAAAACTGTTTTGAGCCATTTGGAAAAGGTGGGTGGCCACTGNCCACCTGGATCACAGTAATTTTGGATTTAATATTAATTGATGATAATTGCTAATGAATGAAAGAAGACAATGAATGCATCTCTTGAATAAGAGTTTTGTCTTCCTAGCGTTGATAAGCCTTAGAACTAGTTCAACATCTCTTGAATGCTTACTGTTGATACACTTTAGGAAAAAAAAAATTGATTACTATTATGATATCTATGAATAGGACTTCTGAAAAGAATCTTAGCATCTCTTCCATATTCAACTCTTAGAAAAGGTTTTGGTTTATTCCCATTAAAGAATAAAGGTTATCTCTAAATCCATATATTTTGGATGTGCCTCTAAGTCTTACAAACACCAGATTGACAATCATTTGCACTCTAATTTACATAAGTAGATTGGACCCTAACAGTATGAACTCATATCTTCATCACACCAATATAATGTTTATCCCTAGTAACATTGATAATGTATCAGTATAAGATACACATATAGAGGCTAGTAAGGGTAAGCATGAAAACGAAGATAAGAATCCATTCAAGTACAAGAAGAAACCAAAAGGTAAATGGAAGAGTAAGAAATTAGCCATAGTTAAGCAAGTTGAGGGAATATCTACATGTTCTCATTGTAAAATAAAGGGACATGAGGAATCACAGTGTTGGAAGCTGCATCCAGAATTACGACCGAAGAAATCCAAGGAGAAAGGGAAGAAGAATATTGTTGCATCAACTCATCAAGATCTAGGGCCATATTGCATAGATGAATCAAATATCATGTCCATATGAAGAAAATATATATCATCTATCATTTCAAATTATTTAGTTCAATATGTCAAGGTGCAAAGTGATATTGATATGAATAAAAAGAGCGATATTTTTCATGTCAAAGTTATAGTCAAGCATACCAAGGTACATAGTTTATTTGAAAGTGGATCTCAAGTTAATCTAATATCTGAAGAAATTGTTAAGAAGCTAGAATTGAAGACAACCCCTCACAAAAAGACATATCCATTAGGTTGGGCATGTGACGATACTATGTTGCAAGTAACAAAAATTGTAATATCATATGTGCAATTACAACTAAGTTCTTTGACGAGGTTGAGTTAGATGTTGTGCCTCTTGACATTTACGACATTGTCTTGGGTATTCCATATATATTTAATAGGAAGGTTGTATTCTATCGAGAAGAAAAAAAATATCACAATCTCAAGGATGAGATTGAATATATTGTGAGAGCTAATCACATCAAAACTTATGTTTCTTTAGTGAGCACAAGGAAAATAAAGAGACTCGTGAGAGCAAGTAAACGTTGTGTTATCATGATAGTGAAATAGAAAGGAGAATATATAATAGATACTTTAGCAGGTTGTGATCTAAATCATAAGAAAAAACTAATCAACATCATATCTAATTGTGATGATTTGTTTCAATAACATATTCGACTGCCTCCCAAAAGGCAAGTTGAACATGAAATATATTTGCGTCAGGATGATTTTATTCCAAACAATGGATTGTACAGGTCATCAATGATCGAGAATCCAAAAATCAAGAAGAAAGTTAAGGATTTTCTCGATAAAGGAATCATCATACCAAGCTACTCTCCATGTGGTTCTCCTATTGTATTAGTTCCGAAAAAAGATGGTGCGTGGAGGATTCCTATTGATTTTTGAGACTTGAACAAGATCAAGGTAAAGGAATGTTATCCTCTTCCAAGAATATATAATCTATTAGATCAGTTAAAAAATGTTGTGTATTTCACTAAGTTGGAATTGCAAAGTGGTTACCAACGGATCAAAATTGCAGAAGGAAACATATGGAAAATTTCTTTCAAGACCAAGAAAGGATTGTTCGAATGGTTTGTTATGCCATTTGGGTTATGTAAAACACCAAAATTTTTATGAGAGTTGTGAATGATGTGTTCAGACCCTACATAGATAATTTTGTTATTGTCTATTTAGACAACATATTTATCTTTAGTCGAACATGGGAAGATCATCTAATGCATGTCAGAAAAATTTTTGAACTTTTGGAAAATAATAAGTTGTATATAAAGATGTCTAAGTGTGAATTTGGAAAAACTTCTCTCGTATATTTGGGTTACATTGTAGGGAATGGTCATTTGAAAATAGATCCTAGAAATGTAGAACTCATTGTGAAATGGCCCAAGCCAACTACTGCCACTAAAATCATGAGCTTCTCAGGAGTAGTACAATACTTGAGGAAATTAATTGCTAATTTATCATACATAGAAACACTTATACATGCATTAATGAGTGCTAAAGGTCTTTCAATGGGAAGGTAAGTAGTATAAATCCTTGGAGACATTGAAGGAAAAGAGAAGAACCACACTAGTTCTGGCATTGCCATATCTACAACAAGCATTTGAGATTCAAACTGATGCAAGAGGATATGCCATGGGTGTAGTCTTGATGCAACGAGGTAAACCTATATGTTATCATTCTGAGAATTTCACTCAAGTCGTGATTAACTATCCAATATATTATAAGGAACTTTATGCTTTGGTACAAAGTGTACAGAAATGGAAGAATTATTTAATAGGAAAGGAGACAATAATTCATACAGATCATCAACCATTATAGTATTTGTAATCACAAACCAAGCTACAATAGTCACAACACTTCAGGTGGATGGGTTTTCTACATTAGTTTCATCTGGTAATCAAGTATAAGAAGGGTAATCATAACAAGGTTGCATGCATGTTATCAAGACTAGTAATTAATGCCTATACAATAATCCGGTATAATCTTGTAGCACATGAAAGTTACCCAGAACAATATGCTAGGGGTGATGCTTTTAAAGAAGTATATGATTCATTAACTTACGAAATAAACAACCATACTTTTATATGCATGACATTTTATTGTATCATCTTGGAAAATTATGTATACCAAGAGCTCAAAGGGTCAATATAATCAGAGAAGGTCATACATATCTCATCTATGGTCATTCTGGAGTTGTTAAGATAGTCACACAATTACAAAGGTATTTTTATTGGCCTTAGATGAATGAGAAAGTTCCCAGTTATATCAAAGGGTATCTCATGTGTGCCAAAAGTAAACCTAGCAACAAAAAGTTGGGGTTATATACACTAATTATGGTACCTTCACAACCATGGTAAAGTATATCCATGGAATTTGTAGGGGGGTTTTCGATGTACAAGAAATTTCATGATTATCTATATCTTGGTGTGGATAGATTCAACAAGATGTGTATTCTAATGCCATGCAGGAAATAGGTCATAGGTGAACAAATAACACATATGTTCTTTGCAAATGTATGGGCTCATTTTAAACTTCCTATATCTATAATATCACAATGAAACTCTCACATTTTGCGAAAGTTTTGATCTCATTTATGGTAGCTAATGTACAATAAGTTGAAGAAGAGCATGGATTTTCATCCACAAAAATATGGACATGCAAAAGTAGTGAACATAATAGTGGTACATCTACTTCGAGGATACTGCAACAAGCATCCTAAATTATGGGATGAACAATTTCCTTATATCCAACATGCCTATAATAATGTCATGTATTCATCTACTCAAAAAACATTGTTTGAGGTACTTGCCTAAATCACCTATGGAACTTGTTTTTGATGAATCAAATCACGAATATCGACAGGATGATATAGATAAATCTAAAAGGTTCATTCAAAATATTCAAAAGGTACATCAAGTAGTACAATAACAATTGGAGAAAATCCAAGCCAAGTATAAGGAAATGAATGAAAAAAATCGGGTTGATCATCAGTTTGAAGTTGATGATCAAGTATGGATGCATATCAACAAATATAGAATGAAAGGTAAAGGTAAAAAGATAAGGCTAATCTAATATGGTTCGTTCAAGATATTAGAGAATATTGGTACTATTGCCTTTCGTTTATATCTACCATCCTACATGCAAATGTATTCAGTGGTAAATGTTGAGAGCTTGAATCTTTATGAGCCTATTATGATTATGGATGAAGATGAAATTATTCATGTTCCAACATTTGATTATTTTTCTCCAGAATATTTGGATGAGCTACAGGAGGATGCCATTCTCGACAGAAGGATTAGAACTTCACAGTGAGGTGATGTGGAATATCTACGAGTTTGAATTAAAGGGATAAAACCAAGTAAAGACAAATGGATGGAGATCAGAAGGGAAATTGCATATGGGTGGCTAAAGGGCCAAGTGCCTAAGCCCTCAGTCCTTATCCGTGGGCCTTACCATACCACATGACCCACCATATAGCGTGGAGGGAGCTTAACAAAAATTTCAGTGGGAATATTGTAACCATGTGTTAATAATATATTATTGTATCCATGGAGGTGTAAGTTATATATTATGTATATAACATATGGATGTATGTTATAACAAACACTTAACTATATTCCAAAATTACGTGGGAATTTTTATAATATATACCAAGTTGTTGTAACAAAAGGTATATATAGTATGGTCAGTGGGGCTCCAACACCCAACGTACTATATATAACATATAGTTTTAACCAACTCCCCTCATGTTCTGATTTGGTTACAAAACCAACTAAACCATATTTAAGTGCATGCCAATAATTTCATATTTTGGTTAGAAGGGGACGTCTATTTAATGGTGTGCACCCCAAGGCAGAGGAAACAACATTTTATGCAGATATTTTAGTCTCGTAAAGTGTGTCAAGACTAAGAAAGTTACGAGGCTACACTGTAAAGCGTGTTGGGGGTCACCTTTACTGAATTTCAAGTATTTTATATCATGTTTGCATGATTTTTTACCAGGAACTCAATGGGACACTATGTTTCTACATTTTAGCAACATGTAAAAAGTTCAATGTAAAACACAAGGATTTGAGCATTAATAAAATAAGTCTTTATTGGAAGTGGACCCAGAGAGGTAACCCAATTTGGGTCAACTCTGATTTTTCCAACTTATGTATGTGATTATATTATTGTTTTTCATTTCAAGTTCAATCATTTGCAAGTCATTTATCATTAAAGTGGAATTGGATAGATAAGTATTTCACATGTAATTTGCAAAACTATCAAGCAATCATTTTATTTCAAGATCAAGTAGATGTATATGTGTATTTTAAATTATCAACATCTAAGGATTTTTCGGATCACTAGGGTTCAAATAGGTGTCCATGTCATTGGAATTTATACCAATGGTACTATTTGTTCCACTAAGATTTATTGGTACTCTTTATGCATATCTAGATCCATGCATCAATGACTATTTATCATGTTTTCTATCTAGATTTGACTAATAATTGGACAAAGTCAATGTTTTGTTTATGTAATCTAATAGAGGACTTACACTAGAAACCAAGTTTCCAAGTCAGTACGAAATCATGTCTTGTCTTGTAGGAGGAATGGTTGGTAATTACATAACTACATATAGCAGGAAAATAGAATATCCTCAAATTGGATTTGAATAGGGGGAACCTCAACCAATGTCAACCACTATGTAGGATCTTATGAACAAATATTGGAGACTCAAATTGTAGTTGTGATCATTCAAGACTACAACTTGACATTAACACTATTGCTGCAAGCTCAAAACTGAAATTTCAACTTGGGGCTTTCAGGGTTGGGATAGAGTCAGTGGGTGCACACCTAGGTCCAATTTTTAATAGAAAAGGTGGGGAATTAACATTCAAAGATGCAAATTTTCTTATTCGAAGTGTAATTCCTGATTATTTTCCTTCAATATTTGATACAAATCAAAATGACCCATTAGACTTGTAGGAAATAAGAGAAGCATTTTGGAATTTTGTAGATATGACGAAATCTTATAGAGGAGAGAGATTCTTCTTCAAGATACCATTGAAATGTGAAAATTGATGAGTTTTGAGAAAATTGCACTCAATTTATGTAAGTGTGGAGTGAGTCCATGTGTTGATATATTTGTGAATTGACCGAGATGAAGGGGCATGAAACAAAAAAAAATACCCATGGATTCTTTAGATGTCATGATCCCCAGAATGCATATGAAACTACAAGAGATTTTGAAATGAATGAAGTTATTATTCATTGTATTGTGGTATGCTAAGTACAAATGGCATGGGACTAGTTTATGTTGTTGAAGAGCCCTAGGAGCCTCATATTGTTATGTATGTTTTTGAGTATGTTTGAGGTGTCAAAAAGTTTCAATTTTTTACATAGAAGGTAAGGAAACAATTGAGGCTTCAAGGTTTAGAAGATGGACATATACACATAAAATTGTATTTAATTCTTTTTAATAAGGGTACAAACACTGCAATGATTATCATGACTCCTCAATATGGTAGCGATAACCATGTTAGAGAATTTATAAAACAATTCTATCAAGAGTATAAATTTGAACTTCAAAAGAAAATTACTAGTACCAGTGATGTCGGAGTGCATGGGGTTGGAGTTAATGACATATTGAACTCTGTGGTAATGGAGAAAACAATAAGGCAGCCCAAAGAAGATAAATATTATGAAGTCTAGTTTGGTAATGGATGGTAGGAAACATCAGTATATCTCATGGAAAATCTTATCTATGGTCATGCGATAGAGGGGCATACAATCATAATGAATGGAAACATTATTGTAGTGACAGGGCGATTTGAAAATAAGTCATTACAAAATAGGGAAATATTCAAATTGATATTGGATATGTTCCACTGAACATTGATTTGGTGGCCATGGTGGTTGATGTTTGTGGAGTTGTCAATATTTAATAATTATGTTAGGGGATTGCAGAAAAAATGGTTCAGACACATTAAACAACATCCATTTCGACCAACATCAAGGAACATCTTGAGTTTTCACTTTCACAAATCAACAATTCATTGCATGTACTTGTCCTCTTAGGTACAATGTCGAACACTATCTATTGGCAACTCAAATATTGGGATGAGAACTTGAAAGAGGGCTACATCTTGGTGACCAATCATCCATGTGCCAGTGGAAACCATTTATAATTGTTATCACACTAGTATTTCAGGATTAGAAACTAAATTTTTTATGTAAATTATGGTACACCATGTAGAAATTGGTGGAATAACATTGGGAAGAATAATTTTCAAAAGATATAAGGGAATAAGAAACTTCCCTCCAAGATTTAAAATTAATAGAGTAGGGAGTTTTTCAAAAAGGCAACATCATCAATATCTAGGAGAAAATGAAAAAATTGGTGGAATAACTCTTGACAACATGCCCGGATTTTCAAAACCTATATCATAAGAAAGAGTTTCCATAAAACATTTTAAATTAATAGATGGAGGAATTTTTCAAGAATAAGGAATCATCAATCTACTTCAAACACATATGCATGATGTATATGGAATATATACTTATGGTTCTCCATTCAGGATTCCATTCAGGATTCCAGGGACATGTAGACTTGAAGACAACATATCTAGCCTTCAAGCAGAAGTAGTTGTAAGAAGCATGAGATTATATTTATAGGAGAGGTTATTGAATATTATTATTTTGATTTACTATGGGAATATGGCACATGTGTAGACAAATGTAGAGGTTGATTTGAGGGAAATTCTAAAACAATTTTCTTCTGAAGCTGTACATAACATTCAAAACTAGAAAGCATGGATTTCTCATAACTTTAGTCATGTAATACTACATGGAAGATGGTTTTGTAATACATATGAAGCATACCATTGATGCAAAGAAGGGAGAATAATTTTTTTGACATTGAATGAACTAGTCCAGAGGTATATGGAAATTGGAATTCTCTTGAGGTACTGACAGTTGCTACTATAATTTATTTCTTGTGTTGTATTATCTATGTTGATATCACTCGTAATCAAGGATGTCTTGCATGAATGATAATTTACATTGCACCACATTCTCTGCTAATACCAACTAAGAAATTTGATGTGGTAAGTGGTAATGTCTTTACATCAAATCTAGTGACAAATGTGGTACTAACTACATTTCAAACATGTTCTTTCAAACATCTAGTGGATATGCCTTTGGAAATTATGAAACTATAGGGGGTGGATGTGGTGTTGGACCAGGATGGAATGGAACCACGCAAGTACAATGTCACATGAAAAATACACATATTAAAAATTCTGAGATTCTTGAGGAGTGGTGTCCAGTTCTTCGTCATAGAATTGGGCTTGGGGATAATAGTGGTGGTGCTAGTTGATACAAAGGAGGGGATGGTATTATTCGAGATATTGAATACAATCATCCAATGACTATTATTATTCTATCGAAAATACATGTAAATGAAACCAAATGTTTAATGGGTGGGAAAACTGAAGCTCATGGACATAATTACATTCACCCAAAGGTGCAATGGGTGGAAAAAATGAAGCTCATGGACACAATTTCTCATAAGAAAAGATGGGTGTAGGGTTTCTCTTGGGGAAAGAATACCGTAGGTTTGCAACTTGGGGAGATCCTTCAATTTTTTATTATGGAAGGTGTTGGATGGGGTTGTAGTTCTTAAGTCTATTATCATTCATAATTTATAAACATTGTTCATTTCCTCTACATGGTAAGTATGAATTTGAAAACATCGTGCACTAAATAAGAAAAGTAGAGGGCATCAATAAAGCACAACTATTAAATGGAAATATGGGCAAAGTATCTACAATGATATATATATATATATATATATATATATGTTCCATAAATCAAATTTCAAACAATTGAAAGGGTCATCATGGTTTCTATTTCCTCTTCTTGGATCAATTTATCATGCATTTGAAGTAACTCACTTTTTATTTATGGGTATAGTGTAGATGGACATTCAGTGATGCACTCTAGATTAATTTACAATGTGAATCGAAAATGTTTCACTTGGCATTTTTTAATGTTTACCAAATCTCACATAAATGTGAGAATCATATTTGATTTCTTTCTTTCAAATATGAAGCAAGAGTGTTTATAGTATTATTACTCTTTTGGTGTTGTAATTTTGTGTTATCATAATCTTTTAATAATTATTTGTTAATTATTCCATTTTATATTTGGGTAGTTTTCCTCGATTCATTTTAAAATTTTCCATATTTTTGTGTTTCTTATTACATATTTTTTTGTTCTCTCGCATTAAATTTACTTTTATTATTTTATATTTTTCTCAAATATTATACTACATTTTTATTTTATTTTATATTTCATTTTTCTTTTCAATTATCTTTTGTCTTCATTGTATTAGTCCACTTAAACGTCCAAAATCTAAGTAGAAACTATGTTCATTTTACTTGAACATCAATACAATTTTGTAATGAGAAATAGTTAAAGCTTATTTTGGATATTAATGTTTCCTTAGTGTTGTTAATATTTTTTAGAAAAAGTTGGTTTCACATTTTTTTTTTTGAAAAAATTGATTTCACTTAAGACCTTATAAACCAAAATAGTCAAAACTTAATGTCTCGTTAGTATTGTAACTTTATTTTTAAAAGTTGAGTTGATTTTACTTGAGCATCAATCAAACCTTTAGAATGAGAAATAATGAGAATTTATTTTGAATATATATATATATATATATATATATATATATATATTCTTTTCTTTCCTTCCCAATATCTTTTCATTCTTCATTGTATTAGTAAATAACAGGAGTTGCACATCCTTGGAGATCCTAAAATTATCTTGATTTCACTTTGGGATCAATTTTATCTTCGAATGAGAAAAACTCAAAACTTGTTTTGGACATTAATGTAATTAGTGTAGCTATGAGTATCAAATCCAAAATTTAATTATTTTAAGCATTGAAATATCAATAATATCAGTGTTGTATTAATTATCTTGAAAAACCATGTTTAACTCTAACCACGTGTTGGTAATATTTTGTTAAATCTTATTTCCCTATCATTATGAATTGGATGACGTCATTTCCATGTTGATTATCTTTCTATCTATTTGATTTAAGTTTTGAAATTATATATATATATATATATATATATATATATATATATATATATTACACAAATAACATGTTAGAGATGATACAAGAATTTATAATTATCATTATGTATAATTTTAATAATATTTTAGTGCTTTATTAAATTATATCATTTGTTTTCCATCTATAATTTTATATATTGTTTATCTAAATATTGAAATTAAGTTGATATTGGGACTTCTACTTTGTGAATTAGTTTACACCATAAAAATGTTTTTTTATAATATGATATTTAATAAATATGTAAACCATATTTAATTTATATTATTAAATTTAATTTTAAATATAATTTTAAGAAATTATTTAACATTTTTATTTTAAGATTTGTTTGGATTATATATTGATTAATTTTGGTTTCTATTTAATTAATTTTGAATGTATATGAATCTCCAAAGTAGAGTAGTTAAACTACTCCTAATACATAATGTTTCTAAATGTTTAGATATTTTTTTTATGAAAGGTTTCATTAAAATTTGTTCATATAAATATTTTTGCAATGGTTAAAAGAAATTTAATATGTTTCCTTTGAAACCATATATATTTCAAAACTTCACTCATGTTAAAAGAAATATCAAAATTTCCCTTTAAACTATATTAGCTTCATAAATTCATATATATTATTTAACTCAATTGTTATTCAACAAATTTATAAATAGTGTTTATAAATTTTCTTAGATTTTTTGGTTATTTCATAAACTAGTCTAGTTATTCAATTCAATTTTTTTTAACCAATTTATAAATAGTGATTATACATTTATTTTCTTGATACTTAGGACAATATTTGATTTATATTTGGAATATAATTACCTTAAATTAGAATTGGATATTAAACCTACGGACTCTAGAGAGCGATAAGTAATTTATATTTGTGGTATAATTATCTTAAATTTGAGTTCCATAATATATCTCTTAATCTAGATGCACTTCTATTAAAATATAAAATACATAATCATACATTATGAAAATCATTATGCAAGATGATTTCATACAAATAAAGGGACTTAGAATATGTTGAATCATTATTATTGTTCTCAAAATTCTTTTTAGATAATCATAGGTGGAAGCAATGCAAATATTTATATATCTTCTTTGATGTATTTTCCTAATATTTTTGAAGTCTAACTATTAGTAGTTTTGTTATTATTATTTAGTACTTTTATACAATCGATTATTAAAAATATAATTCTAAAGACTTTTCATTTTAAATATCTTTCTCAAACTTATATGAAAGATAAAATTTGCATATACGAAACCATGGAATTAATAGCAATTAAAAAAATCTCACTTTAACTACATGAACTTAAACAAAAAAAATAAAAATCCCCTTGTCAAATGAGTTCTTAAATTCATAATTACACAAAACAAGATGGTTCATCATACTTCTTGTTTGATGGCTACCCTTCATCCTCAGTGGCTTCACTAGCACTGAGGGGTCCCAAGCAACGCTAGTTTTTCCTTGTGGTTCTGGTACTTTTGAAAACTCCAAGGGGAATGCAAGGGAGTTTTTCATAGGCTACTAAGAGAAGGAGATATCCAAATCAATCAATATCCCTAACATAATGGTTTTATGGATAACTTAACAAATGTCATATTGTTGTGAATATGGTTAGAAACTAGTTGAAAATGGGTTCAATGAGACCTTACTCATTGTGTGATATAGGATCTGTTAGAGTTTATCAAGGTTTCACTCATCTAGTTGTCTCTATGTTATTAATCACAAGTTTGTAATGATTTCCACTTTGTTATTTCTAGGTGTTACAAAACAATATAACACTCATATATGATGTGAAGTTCAAAGTATCAAGGGGATAGTTTTGTTTTCACCACATTAGATCTTCCTCACACTTTTGGTTGGTTGTTCTCCAACTCAAGGGGGGATTCTCTCAAGATAAGATTCCTAAGGCTATAGAGTGGAGGCTGAAGGTGTAACATTCCGCTCTGACGCACTAAGAAAACTTATTCTTTGAGGACACTTGCTTGCAAGTGATCCGGACTATTATAATATTAAAACATTTGTCCTTGATTATGATGCGTTATGATAGCTGACATGATGTTTTACTGCATTGACATAGACATGTGCTATTGACTCGATTTTACTGAGTGTGCAGGGTTTTGGAACTTGAGGATGTAGAGGCATTGATGGAACCCTTGGACTCCGGATCGAGTCAGGGAGTGTGCTATTTGGGTTTGATTATTTTACTGTGATTTTAGTACATTTGATTAGATGATATGATGTGAACATGTTATGACATGATTGTTGATTATGCAGGCTGACAATAGCTTGCCGACCAGACTCACATATGGAGTAAAGGGGCCACACACACGACTACCAGAGAGGTTGAGAGAGACGGGTGGATAGCAGCCCTGCTACAGCCTACTAGCACTCACACCGTGGTTTGAACTATAGGTTAACGATTACCTAGTTCGAGAGGACCCACGATGTCGTGAGGGCAGACTACGACAGTCGCTCGCGATGATTCTAAGGGGCGTGCAATAAGGCGGGGCGTTATTCCTTAGAATTCCTTAGTCTCCCACAAGTTCACCTGGCGGAGTGTTGACTCCAGGGGTTATTGATGTCTACCAATCAGTCAAGAGGTGAGTGGCACCCTTGGAGCATGTGGTGCATCATGAAGGGCATGTCGCGCAAAAGAAACACAAGAGTCGAGTGGCACCCTTGGAGCACATGGTGCATCCTGAAGGGCACGTCGCGCAAAAGAAACACAAGAGGCAAGTGGAACCCTTGGAGTGCGTGGTGCATCCTGAAGGGCATGTCGCACAAAAGAAACACTAGAGGCGAGTGGCACCCTTGGAGCATGTAGTGTGTCCTGAAGGGCACGTCGCGTTGATGATGTTAAGGGAACGAACCTAGATGGCCTAAGACTAATATCTCATTAAGAAATTAAAAAAAAACAACTTCCCTAACTAAATTGTCACCTAGTTCAGAATCTAAGTCCTAAGTCTACAACTTCACTAGGGATAAAAAATTTTCTACCCTTAAGAAAAATACCTTATAAAAATAAAATAATAAATTTTAAACTAAACACCACTTAAGTAATAATTGTGGAGTTCATAAATTTTTGGGTAAAATGAAGAGAGTAAGAACTTAATTAAAATCTATGGATATCAAAGGTAAAGAATAAATAAATTATTTAACTTGTGAAAGTGTAAAAAAGATATTAAATTAATAATAAAAGGAAAAGAGTAAATAGCACAACTGCCATTTTGGCTCTAATAAAAAGGGGAAAGAAGGGAATAATAAAAATTAGGAAACTAAAGAATGGGGGAAACATAATAAGGGAAAGAGGGGAACTTATGGTAAAAAGCGAGGTCAACATAGTAAAGAATCTGCAATTAAGAACCTTCTAATTTGAACTAAATTAGCAACTTCATTTTAGGGAAAGTATTTAAACCTGTAAGGGAATCTAGGAACACCTAGGAGTAAATTTAGGA
>JASDQU010190392.1:4443-14615 GCA_032191745.1 Picea mariana
CCGATCTATATTTCTGGAGAGTTTCAAAGCATTTGGAGGCCTCCTTCAGCAGGGCCGAATTATCTAGGGTTTCAGTCATCCAGTGGGGCGCACCATTCAGTAGGGGAATTTCAAATCTACATAGATTGAGAGGGATCTTGGAGATTCGGTCACTTGGGTTGTTCTTACCATCACCCGATCTATCAGTTGGCATATTCATTAGGGTGATTGGACACTTTTGGCACCAGGGCGGAGTTATTGAGGGTTTCAGCTTTCTATTGGAGCATGGCATTCTTCAGCTAGAGAGTTTGGCCTTCAGATCTGCTTGTGTTGATCTTCATTTCTTATTCATCCTTTGGAGGCATATTTTGTATTAGCGGGAGCATTTTGTAGCAGCTCTTATCTATTGTTTATCTTCTTGGCCATCTGTTGAGCATTCCAGATCGNGGTTATCTCTTTCTGTTATTTGCTACATACACACATATAAACACATCTAAAAGGTAGATCAACAAAGTGTTTTCCGAAATAGCTCACTCAGAAAAAGTTTAAGAAAGACACCAAAACAGTGATGATCCTTGCATAATGGCTTGGGATCATTACACATAAAGGGTATGACTGGATGAGATACATGTGGCACATGGGCTATGATACATTTCAGATTCTCTCTCCCTCCGACCACAATGGGGGTCCCCTTCATATTTAATGACTTCATTTAATGTAATGGTGGATCTTCCAATCCTGTGCAGCTGAGTAAACAATTATGAAAAAAATCAACTCTTAGACTGAAAAAGAATATATGTCGTGGCACAACAATGCACATTGCGACATTATTAACTGAATTAAAGAAATTACAGGAAATTAAAATATAACTACTGTACATTCTCCCTTGGACTGGAGAAAAAATCCCTTGGTTCAATCATGAGAAATATAGGGTTTTAGGCGGGCGCCATTCACCCATCTTGGTCGAAGGATACCATCCAATTATGCTAGCTTGACTGCACCAGAGTGTCGGATTTCCACAAATATGAATGGACCTTGTTATCACATGATGTTGTCATGGGTCATATGTATTTTTTGCAGGCCGACCAAGTCCTTTGTTTTCACAGGGAAAAGCCATGAACGAAATACATATTTCATTGCAGTCCATTTCGAGCTTGAAATACATGTAAGTAGTCAGGCTCGATTTTCAATGGAGGAGATCCCGTGTACTGTTCGGATCATCGGCTCTCGGGAAGTCAGAGTTTCAAAGTCATGCAAAGATTAATGACTAGACAGAAGCCCCGAAGTGCCGAAGCCCGAAGTGACGAGACACTTCCACGTCAATCGAGAGATATTCATGCCCGTGTTCAAAATATCCCGAAGCCCGAAGTCTTGAAGTGACAAGAGGCTGCCACGTCAACCGGGAGAAAGTCACTTCGGGAGATTTCCATCCGAAATTCCTAAAGTCCCGAAGTCCCAAAGTAAATCTGAGCCATTGAAAGCTGAGGACATGCGTCGACAGATCTCTCACTTCAGAGATAAGACGCTCCGGAGGATTGTAGGAGCTATGTATTGATAAGGCTCGAAGTCCGAACTCCCGAAGTAAATCTTGACCATCCAAAACAAGAGGAGACATGGAGGAAGATCTCTCACTTCAGAGATACGACACTCCAGAGGATTGTAAGAACTATGCATTGAAAAGGCCCGAAGCCCGAACTCCCGAAGTAATTGTGGACTGTTGATCTTTGCAACAGGTAAGAAAGGAATATCACACGAAGGCCCGAAGTCCCGAAGTAACAAGAAGCTGCCACGTCAACTGGAAGAAAGTAATTCGAGAGTTTTTTATGCTTCACTATCTAGAAATCTCGAATCCCGAAGTTCCAAAGACACATGGCACTCATCCATTAGTAGATGTGAAAACACATATTGATCACCACACTTCATTGCAGGGACGAAAAGTGCTCGAGCGATAAAATCTTAGAGCGGTCCCACAATCGAAACCATGGTATAGAAAAAGAGGTACATGGAAATTGGTGGTGGATTTCAGGGGTTGAAGAGGTGTGGATCCAAACCTCCCTTGGAAACTTCTGCAATCACATGCTTATATAGGGCCCAATCCGAGAGCAGCACATGGCAACAAACTAGGCATTAAGCCTCATTCTGATCCCAAGGAGAAATTAGTAAATGAAAGAAGGACAGGTGGTTGAACAATCGACTACCCCCTTAAATGGAAGCATGGAGGTTCTGGCCGAGGAGACAGAAAACTGTCAGCCCAAAGTACCACAGAGGGCAGTTTCTCCTGAACACCCATACTAGCCAGATTTTCCTTCTGACATAAGGAACAAGACATACAAGAGAAGACACACGTCACTGGAAAAGAGGCACCCAAGAAGCAACACATGTCGATTTTTTTGATTATAAATACATCAGATGAATGATATTCAAAGGATGAGGGGGGCTCGACCCAAGACTGAAGGAAGTTTTGAGAAATTTTTATGACTGTATATTTTAGTTTGTAAGTCGGAGGGGCATGTAGCTGTAAATTGTATTGTTATTGAAGATTCATATGAGTTGTTTCATCAGATTTGTCTTCTATGTTATCTATTCTATTCTTCATATTGTTTGAACGTATTGCGGATTTTAAGGATTGAAATTTTCCTTTGATTGATAGATTCTTGATGCAGTATAGGATCTGCTGTAAGCTTGCCTATTTATCATTTTTTACTGTTCAAACACATCTAAATTCTCTTTGCAGAGAGGATCTTTTCTTAGAGAACATTCGTCTTTATGTTATTCTCCTATTATTCTCTTCATCATTATACAAATATTTTGTTTGATAGGGAGCTTAAATGCCTTCAATGAGAAGACTGTTTATGACTCCATAGCCCAATGTTCCATCACTGGTATGCAGTGATATCTATTGTCTTTTCCTTTCTTTAAAGTCATGTTGATCCACCTACTCAAACCATTTTAATACATTTAATTTTTGATGGGTATTGGGCTAATCATCTAGTAGTCTGAGGGTGACTCTCAGTGCTAACATTAATGGCATAGTTTCTAGGGATGGAAGTGAAGATATCTTCCCTGGGAAAATGACAATGAAGAGATCCAGTTTTAGATGGCGAACTGAAGCTGGACACATTGTTCTGACTGCTCATCTTTCACCACGATGACTCCATTGTTCAAAAATCTATTGGCGACTCCATTGGTTTGAGACAAGTTAAATGGATATGGAGGCTATCCTATCTAAGAGGTTTTCCCCACTC
Organism: Picea mariana; assembly: GCA_032191745.1. Classification (NCBI taxonomy): domain Eukaryota; kingdom Viridiplantae; phylum Streptophyta; class Pinopsida; order Pinales; family Pinaceae; genus Picea; species Picea mariana. Next base: position 7,668 of record JASDQU010190392.1, read on the forward strand.
AATTTCTCATCCATAGCTGGTTATCCGCATCCTGTGCCTCAAATTGATGAATGGAAAGATCTTCTGCCAAGATTTTATGAAGGTGAGAATGACACCCTGTTGAGAATGTTCTGGAATTTCATGCTTTGATGCAACAACTTGACATCCAACATGAATACATACGTATGAAGTTTTTTATGTACTCTCTTCAAGGAGATGTTCGTATTTGGTATCATTCTATGTAACCTTCTATCATTTGTTCACTCAAAGAGTTTCATGCTGCTTTCAATATTCACTGTCAAAAGTTTTATTCCTCTGAGTTAATTCGTGATAGCTACTGTGAGGAGTATAAAGATTGTGTTCAGGATATAATTGATTCTTATGAAGGTTGTGATAATGAAGAAGATGCCTCGGATGAGGAATCAGTTCTTTCTCTTCCCTGTTCATCTACATCAGATGAAAATTTTGTTTGTTGTTTTAATAAGGAAAATGATTAAATTGAGTCAGTTCTAGGAGATGATACTCTTTATAGCCCTATGTAACGTCCTGGACCATCCACAGGCTGAGTAACACTACTATGTGGAACATTCACACACACACACACACACACACACACACACACACACACACACACACACACACACATGCATTTTAATCAAAATAAAAGACATAACATAGAGTTATTGTTACCATTCAGATTCAAACAAGATTAACAGTAAATCCACATGAAACGAAACACATGCTACATTTACTAGTAGCACAAACATGCATAACATACATAATTATGCACACAAATGATACTTATCTTTTAGTTGGAGTAAATCCACAAACTATGTGCAGACCTTCCACAAACCTCCCAACCAAAGACCATGCTTCTCATCACACTCAACAATGGGTCACCCTCGAGCTGGGACTAAGCTCTACCTAGGGCAAGGGAATCCTAGACTAGCCTGAGGTTATAGGAAACTGCACAGTGCAACTGGAAGGATTCTCTCCAGGGGCCTTCTTACACCCACTACTCACAGACTCTCATTCCCCACATGCCTATTCCACCCTGGTAATATGCACCTTCACTATTCCACAGTCCATCGGTTTCTCCACTTCCCCTCTCAGGGTCTTGAAAACAGGTTGGATAAGGAATTCTCATAGCTCCGTAGCTAGTACTGGACTCTCTCTAGGAGAAAACCACTTCCTAACAAACTCTCTCACCTGGAGAGAGATGCTCATAGCCTTGACAACCTACCTCTTTCACCACGGGCATGACAACCCACTTCTTCAACCAGTTTCAACTCAATTCCTGCAAGGTAAGGATAATAACAACATTAGCAGCATCCGATTAACTCATGGGTGACAACAACGACAGGAAAATTGGGCATGGACATCCAAAAATGACAACAGTACACACTAATACACAACATGACTCAAGTAATATACAGGATGTGTCAGGCTTCATAGTAAAAACAACACAGATCGGCTCACGGTTTCCTGGTTCCAGAGATGTGTGAGGGTGCAGAGGTCGACAGTGGAGATCCAACGAGTGGGGTGAGGATGAACATAATGGGAAGCAAACCCCCAACTCGAGCTGACGCTTCAACATTAACTGCATGCGCCCAGGTTGACACTTGTCTTCCTGGAGTTGCATGCACTCCATTTTGAATTCATTCCCTTTCCAGGAACTTAGAATAATTGGGTTTAATTTTTCCCCCACTTTAATACTTTCATTCTTTTAGGAATACATTATAATATTCCTTTTTGGGTTAAGCCCCCTAGCTTAGCTCCCTTCTTTCCTAACCTCTTAGTCCCATCCCTTTTCCTACATAGCCTTGTGGAAGCTTAGTCCCCCATCACTCTTTCTTAGTGGTCAGTCTGCACACAATGATGTTTATATTTTATTAATGATCTACATAATTACATATACAAAATCAGGCTCCTGGCCTTTAACACCTATCTTCTCCGTCCTAGTAAACACATAAGCCCACCAACTTATCAACACTTGACTCACCAGCCTACAAAACATGTTTACAATTCATAAATACAACTGGGGCTTGTACTTGGGGATATTACAATCCCCTCCCCTTTTTTTTGCATTTTCCTCCGTGCAACTCTTTACACAACATCAACAAGATTTCCAAAATCTTCAAAAAGATGTGGGTATTCTGCCCGCATAGCATCTTCATGCTCCCATGTCGCGTCCTCAGGACTGTACCAGGTCCAATGGACCTTTACAAGTCCTATGGCTCGATTCCACAACTATTTTTTCTTTCGGTCCAATATGCGCATAGGATGCACTTTCAAGACGCCTTCTTTCTCCACCTGAATCACATTCCAATCAATAACATGATTAGCATCACGTATATATTTCTTAAGCAATGAGACACGAAATACATTATGTATAGTCATGGATGCGGTTGATGTAAGCATATATGCAACTGGTCCAATCCTTTCTAGGATTTCGAATGGTCCACAAAATCTAGCTGCCAACTTGGACTAGTTTCCCAACTTTAGAGAACTTATGTTGGCTTTCACTTTCAAGAAAACATGATCACCAACATTAAACTCCCTGTGGGTCCTGTTCTTATCAGCATAAATTTTCTGCCTATCTTGGGCAGCCTTCAAATTCTGCTTAATCTTCAGCATTTGTTCTTCCATTTCCTTGAGCAAATCTAGCCCAACCACTGCTCTATTAGCTGGGTTATCCCAACTTACTTGGGTGTTGCACTTTCTGCCATAAAGTGCTTCAAATGGGATCATTTTCCATGATGCTTGAAACCCATTGTTGTAGGCGAATTCTACCAAGTGTAGGTAGTGTTCCCATTTAGATGGTTTATTCATCACATACATCCTTAGCGTGTCTTCTATTACTCAATTCACCCACTCTGTCTACCCATCAGACTCAGGATGATAGGATATGCTGAAGTTCAACTTCATTTTGAACCCTTTGAATAACCCCTTCCATAACTTTGAGTTAAATTTTGGGTCTCGGTCAGACACATTTGTCTTGGGAATACTATGCAATCATGTCATTTCCCTCATAAAGATATCGACAACATTAGCTGCCTTGTGAGTAGTCTTTAATGGGATAAAATAGGCATCTTTCGTAAGCTTTTCCACCACCACCATGATTGAATCATGCTGCTTGCCGGTTCTAGGCAGTCCTGTGATGAAATCCATTGTCACGACTTCCCACTTCCACTCAAGAATGGATAAAGGATGTAGCAACCCTGCTGGGTGCCTGTGATCAACTTTAACCTTCTGACACTCCATACATCTGGCGATGTATTCTACAATTTCCTTTTTCATACCTGGCCAAAAGTAATGGCTCTTGACTTCTACCACAATTTTCTAATATCCAGGGTGCCCAACATAAGGCACATTATGCATTTCTTTCAAAATCATAAGTTTCAATTCCTGGACATTAGGTACATAAACTTTGTTTTTGTACAGGAGTGTTCCATCAGCTCCCAACTTATAATCTTCCACTTTCTGTGGCATCTCACCTTGCTGTAGATTTACTACCAACTCAATGTACTTCAAATATGCATTTGCAGCTTCCAAAATTCTGCCTTTAATATTAGTTTGGTACATGATAATGGTTGTAGCATGTTGATCACGCACTCTTCTGCTGAGTGCATCAACCATTTTGTTCTCCTTTCCTTTGATATGCTTGATATCAAATTTGTACTCACAAAGGAATTCCAACCACCTACTCTGCGTAGCATTTAAGGTTGGCTGATCAAACAAATACTTAAAACCATTATGGTATGTCCTCAGTTCAAACCTCTTTCCCATGAGGTAATTTCTCCATTTCTTCATAGCGTGAACGATGGCCACCAACTCCAAATCATGAGTTGCATAGTTATTTTCATGCTCTTTCAGCTTCCTAGACTCATAACATATCACAAATCCATTCTGGCTTAGGAATCCCCCTAGTCATTCTTTGCATGTATTTGTACACACTACAAAATCCTCATTCAGATCTGCAATCCTCATGATTAGGGCACTGGTTAACAGTTGAGTCAATCGTTGGAAGCTTCTCTCATATTCATCTATCCATTGAAATTTCTTCTCCTTCCTTTGCAAGGAAGTGATGGGGTGAGCTATCCTTGAGAACCCTCCAATGAACCTTCTGTAATAGCCAACTAGACCCATAAAGGATCTGACTTCTGACACATTCCTCGACACTAGCCATTCTCTAATGGCTTCTATCTTCTCAGGATCCACGACTATCCCATCCTCTGAAATGATATGCCCCAAGTAATGGATCTGCTTTTGATAAAATGAGAACTTGCTCAACTTGTCATACAATTGGTGCTCTCTTAACACTTGTAGCACCATCCTCAGATGTTGTTCATTCTCTTCCTCCAACTTGGAATACACTAGGATGTCATCCAAAAATATTATGACAAACTTGTCTAGATATTCCCTGAATACACCATTCATTAGGCACATAAAAACAACGGGTGCATTTGACGACCCAAATGGAACCATGTGAATTCATAATGACCATACCTTGTTCTGAAGGAGGTCTTGCTATTGTCTTCATCCTTTATTCTTACTTGGTGATATCCTTACCCGAGTTCTATTTTTGAAAATATCTTAGCATCCTTCAACTGATCAAAGAGATCCTCGATCCTTGCCAGAGGATACTTGTTCTTAATAGTTACTTTGTTCAATTGTCTGAAATCGATACACAATCTCAATGTCCCATATTTATTCTTCACGAACAGGACTAGAGCACCCCAAGATGACACACTTGGGTGTATATACCCCTTCTTAATACGCTCTTCAAGCTGTATTTGCAGTTCTTTCAGCTCTGGTGTACTCATTCTGTAAGGAGCTTTCGACACTGGAGCTGCTCCAGGAATTAGGATTACAGAGAAGTCAATATCTCTCTTCGGGGGTAGTCCAGGTACTTCATGGAATACATCTTCAAACTCCTTTAGTACTGCATGGTATTCGATATTTGACACCTTATCCTCAGGTGCTTCCTCCATGTGGGATGCAATTAATTGACAGCCTTTCCTGTAGTACTTCTTCAACTGCATTGCTGAGATTTCTCTGACAATAACAGCTCTGGGAATTCCTTGGACTATCCTTGGGTTTCCTTCCTCATCCAGGCAAGTGAATTCCTTGTTATGATAGTCTAAGATGGCATGGTGCTGGTCCAACCAATCCATCCCAATTAGGCAGTCGTAGGAACCTAAAATCAGAATGTTCAATTCAGACCTTGTGCTCAGTCCATTCATGCCCACTGGACAAGACTTAACCAATTCAATAACCTTTCTCTTGGTTCCTGTATCCAGCTGCACTAACCAAGATTTTCCATGTTTGCTTCTTGAAAATTGCAAACTTTCCACCACTCTAGGATCTATATAACTATGGCGAGCCCCTGAATCAATTAAAATAGTAAAGGCATGGTTGTTGATCATACCTTCCACTTCAATAATATGTGATTGATATTCGACTTGTTTGTTGTCAAGGGCTTCATATATCCTTGGTATTCTATTGCCCATGTATTCCACTATTTCACCTTGTTGAACATTATGGACAACTCTCACTTTTCCATTTTTGTGGGGACAATCTATGTACTTGTGGTTTCCCTGACATCCCCAACACTGAATGGGCATCTTCCTTGGCCTTTGTCCCCCTACTTCAGTCATTATCTGCTCTCTAAAACATGGTTGTCCTTGATGAATGTTTCTGAAAAAGGGAGGTTTGTTTCCCTTCTACCTCTTCTCTTTCTTGAACTTATTCTGGTCATCCCAAGCCTTCTGAAAAGTGGGTTTTTCTCTTTGCTGCTCATATAAGCATTTTTCTCTTCTTATAGTTTCTTCCATAGTTTTAGGATCATCATACTGGATCTTTTCACCAATGGAAGGTGGCAGACTACTTAGATACCTTTGAATTTTGATAGTTTCATCTTTGATGAATGAAACATACTTCAACAATTCCAAAAATATTCATTCATATTCATGAATAAACATGCTACCCAGCTTGAGTTCAAATAATTCTTTCATCTTTCTGTCATAGTATATTTTATTCAAGTATTTATTTTCGAAATACTTCTTGAATTCTTTCCAAGAAACATTATTCTCTTTAATGTGTTGGACCTGCACTAGTAGATCCCACCACATGGATGATTTTCCTTTCAGTTGATACATCACAATTCTTCCTTCTGCATGAGTAGAATAGTTCTGCAGTTGGAAGTATTTCCTCATGCCAAGAAGCCATGTCTCAACGTCTTTCTCCTTCTATTTCTCTCCATCAAACTTAGGAGGTTTAATCTTGTTCATTTATCCCTTCAGTTCATCCACTCCATATCTCCTATGATTTCTGGTAGGAGATGGGCTTGAACTACTGTGTGCCTCCTTATTGGACTGCTTCAGGGAGTGACAACGATTCATGTTAAGCTTCTTGATCTTCTTTTCCTCTCAGGGGGGCCATGACTCCCTATTTTTCTTGAGTCACTCTCCTTATCCAACTTCCTTTCGATTCTCTCTAGAATCCGCATCAACTTTAAGTTGAATTCTCCCTATCGATCCTTAGATTTCATGAGTTTTTTGTTATCAGCTCGGTGAGTTTGGGCATATTTTTGCAATGTTTCAATGATTTTCATCATATTCCCTTCCTTACCCATCTCTTCTCTATTCCCATTGGAGTTTGATCCTTCAACTCCCAAATGGACGTCCATCCGTTTTTATTCATTCTATGAACTGGAAGCATTCCGCGCCTTCTCCATTTCTCTGCACTCAGTGGAAATTTGGTTTGGTTATGATAATCGTTGACTCTACAAATGATCCAGGTGGATATCGGTGGCCACCCACCTTCTCCAACTGGCCCAAAACATGTTTCTGGCAATTTTGGCAATTTACTATTTTTAGCAGGTTTTCACTTCCGGGGCCATTTTGAGGGCCTAAATGAAGTTTTTTAGAGATCGAGTTTCTCAATGATATCCGAAGGCATAATTGA
>JASDQU010190393.1:24403-36093 GCA_032191745.1 Picea mariana
AAAACGAATTTTGAGATATGTAGCAGGAACAATAAATTTTGGTTTATGGTACTCTAAATATGATAGTAATCAACTCTCTGGTTACACAGATAGTGACTTTGCAGGCAACCTAGATGACAGGAAAAGCACATCAGGATATGTTTTTCAACTGGGCACGAACCTGATTTCATGGGCATTGAAGAAGCAACCAATTGTATCCATATCTTCTGCAGAGGCAGAGTATGTAGCTGCTACCTCAGCTTCATGTCAAACTGTGTGGCTGAGAAGATTATTGAAAGACATGTCACAAACAGAAAAGGATCCAACTCCTATTTTCTGTGACAATACATCAGCAATTGCATTATCTAAGAACCATGTGTTTCACAAGAAAAGTAAACACATTGACACTCAGTTTCATTTCATACGCGAGCTAGTCAATAATGGGGATATTGCACTACAATTTTGTGGTTCTCGAGATCATCTTGCTGATATCTTCACCAAGCCACTAGGAAAGTCAGTTTTTGATTTTTAGAGACAACACTTAGGCATAGTCAATGCTGATGATTGTAATTGTTGAGTCTAAGAGGGAGTGTTAAATATATTTTACCCTCAACAGTCTGACTGTACACTGCCAGCTGTACTGGACAGTTGTACTTTCTATTTTTGTCTTGCTTGAGCATATTTAGCTCAACCATCTCCCATTGCATTGTAATTTCTTCTCAGAACTTCTTCCGTACTTCTTCATACATTTCAATATACTGTTCTATTCTTTTCTCTCTGCATTTCTCTTTGCTTCATAATTTATCAGATTGACAAGATTTCAATCTCAAAACCCTTTATAATAGGTTGTGCTAGATCTCAGTGCCGAGTGCATTTATTTCTCATTCATTAAACCTTATGTGAAATAATTGCTCCTATATTAACATTAAATGTGATTCTTACTCGACTGGTGGTGCTCCAATGAAACTCTGAATTTGCATTAACCTTATTTACATTAAATGTGATTCTTACTCGACTGGTGGTGCTCCAATGAAACTCTGAATTTGCATTAACCTTATTTCTTGCCTTTCATGATCATTGTCAGAATGTGATAGTTGATGCCTGAAATTCCTGGTTGCATTTCCCACTAGCAACTTTATTTATTGTCTTGTATATATAATATCTCCAAGCTCTGCAATTTTGGTTCTGTACTGTCTGATAACTATTCTTTTTTCCCACCGATTTAAAATATCAAGCTTCTCAACATTGTACTCATAGCACTTCCTAAGTTGTCATAAGAATAATTGAAATCTACTTGTTGAGATTTTAAAAATCTTGCAAATCTTGTTTATCTATAGTTAGAAAACCATGAGATCCGATAGCTACACTTTAATTATTAATCACTTCCTGTGAATTTAGAGTTTGTGGATGCACTTAACTAATTAAAACGTCACGGCACAAACTGAGACACCCCATCACAATGTAAATCGTATTCTAGTGGGTGGACTTGTAGACTCATAAGATAATGTTGGATGCTTGTTATCTCATTATTAATTTAGGTTTCTTTAAGGCAGGGACTAGCCACTACGTGGCTATCTTCCTTATTTAAATACAATTATGTTAACACTGAAATTATATTTTGAGTTTGGATACATAAAGCACATTTAAGTCAACTCAACTTATAAACTGTACATAAACAGTAAACTTTACATTCATTAATTTTCAATTATATGAACATAAGCCTTTATGGTCATCATGCATAGTCATGAAAAAAATGGTATTATCAACGAAATCAAAAGTAGCATCATAAAAGCAAAAGCCCAAATCGAGATGAAATTGTTCATACGCCATGGAAATTTGAGTTTGAGATAAACAATTGTTAAGCTGCTTGCTATGTATTCCTGCGCATCAGAAGACCCTCTATATACGTGCATAATTCTTCAGCTAAGAGACCACAAAGTCTGATCCATTTTAATCCTATCTATTTCTTGTACATTTTGGCAAAACCTTTGGTAATTCCTATAAATTATAGAAAGCTTGAACTCTTGGTTTGGCAACTTTATAGCTGAATTCATTTTACATTATCAGCTACATGAAATGAAAATGGGATTTTCATCATATGAAAAAGACATAATAACACTATTCAGAAAAAGATATACATACACTTTCAACTGTTAATCTTTCCGAGGAAAAAATATCATTTCTATTCAAGCAGAAGACAAAACGCCTTCTTAATGTGTTGTAGTACTTACAGAGCAAACAAGGAAGGCATTTTATATCATCCCCTTCCTTTATAGATTCAAAAATCTTGATTTAAGTTTGAACCGATTAAAATCTAAAATCATTCAACCTCATACATGCATGCAGTTAACTAATGCAGCAGAAATAAGCATGCTTAAATTCATTTAAATGGAGGATTCATTTAATTAAATCTACTAATCCTCTTCATTTATGGTCATGGTCAATTATAATCAACCATAGTGTAGGTCATGGTGAATCATACTCATGGTTAAGGTCAACTATGGCTAATGTGAGTCATAGTCATGGCCAACCAGGGTAACAATGGAAACAACTGTTATCCATGGGAAACCATAGCCAACCATGCTATTAGTCTACCAAGGTCTACCAAAATCAAGTTCATGCTCACACAAGTTCAACCATAGCCAACCATAGTAAACCAAAGTCAACCAAGGTCTACCAAAGTTAACCATGGTCATAGTCATTGTCATGGACAACAACTATTAACTATTGCCAACCATGATCAACAATAATCAACCATGGTCGTGGTCATGCTTAGCCATGGTCAACCATAGTCAACCATATTAAACCAAAGTTAATCATGGTCATGATCATTTTCATGGTCAACCATAATTAACCATGGTCATGGTCAACCATAGTCATGGGCAGGGTCATGTGTGGTCAGTCATATACATGGTCAACCATATTCATGATCACCCATAGTCATTTTCATGTTCATCATCAATTGGGATTAATTACGGTGATAGTCATGGTCAACCATAGTCAACCACTATAATGATCAACCATAGTCACAATCATGGTTAACCATGGAATTGTGCTTTACCATAGTTTATGAGAGCGAAGCATGGTCATGATCAATGTGGTCATCCATGGTCTATCTTTTCATAAACATTTCATTATTATTCATATTGATATTTTAATTCACAACTCTACTAATCCTCTCCATGCATGTCAACTGGCACAACCACATTTAATACATCAATTATGTATTAACACATTAATGGGTTAATTAATGCATTAGTACAAAAATACATTAATGTGTTAAAGTATTGAAATTAGAAATTATGAGAGCAGAGGCACACAGTATTCACACACAATTACCTTATCTTATTGCACACATACATACGTACATATATAGTTGAACTCAGATTCAACTTACCCCAAACATAGCTATGGTGGTTGAGAGAATATCTCAACAACTCCTACAAATCTTCAACCAACCCAATCTAATCTTCTAAACTAAGCATTATTCCAACACCCTCCCTTAATGCTTACTTTACAAATTACAATACTTAATCACAATTACAAAAAATTACAACACGTTAACTTTCATCTGGCCTTCATCAGCTCCTACACCCACTCTGATGCCTCCGGACTGCGCTCTTTCTCTGCCTCTTCTTCGAGCTTACCATTCAACTCATTTAAAGCATAAACGCTTCAGACCATCATTGTAGCACTTGTATACTGAACAATTTGACAACTCCGCTCATCAGGGCTTCCGTGATAAAAGGTGCCAATTATTGATGCATTATATTAACTTGCCTTCATCTGTCGGATTTTTGCTTTCGGATATCCTTCAATATATAGAAGAAAAGTTTGGATACTGAATGTCTTCAACATTCCTTTACACAAGGTGACTTCCAATAAAAACATTATACTTGAAACTGGGGCTACCAGATTGCATCAAGATACAAGTTCTTATTTTTACATAAACACTTATATAAAAAACTTTAAACTCACCACACACCACACATACAAACACTAGTAATTATTCTGCTGCCATTAGAACACATACTTTCACAACACGCATAATTAAACATATATATCAGTATACAGGCAGCAGAAAAGAAAGGCATGTCCTCTACGGTGGCTTTCTCGGCAGTGACCACCTGGGTGATTTCTGAGAAGCAATCAATAGTAGTTGTGATTCCATTTTTCAGATAACAGTGTTCATTAAACTGAACTCACAGTCATCCATCAAATGAAGTGCAACGAGCAGCGACACAAACGGATCTCCCTGCACAACATGACGGCTCTCACGTTGGATTGAACAGATCTCCTTGCACAGCGATTTGCATAGGACGGACGACTTCTCCACAGTGATCAACGGGATTCTTCTTTTGTTGTAGCAGCTCACTCGTGCATTTTCAGTGAACAGAGTTCAACAACGATTCAATAAATGCAGCAATCCTTGTGTGCGCAGATCAACCAACAGCGATACCTCGATGCTACAAATCCTCAACCAAGCGGTAGGCAAACAAACAACTAACACATAAATAAAAACAATCCACTCTCACTCTACCCTAATCTATTTACGGAAGATTAACATTGTCTAGATTGCATGATCACAGCCCCTCTCGTGAGAGAGTCAAGGCTGAGACTGCTCTGATACCAAATTAGAAATTATGAGAGCAGAGGCACACAGTATTCACACACAATTACCTTATCTTATTGCACACATACATACGTAAATATATAGTTGAACTCAGAGTCAACTTACCCCAAACATAGCTATGGAGGTTGAGAGAATATCTCAACAACTCCTACAAATCTTCAACCAACCCAATCTAGTCTTCTAAACTAAGCATAATGTATAAATTAAAGTATTAATACATTAATCATAATAATATTTTAATTATAAATTTGATAAAGTATTAATCTATTGTATTAATACTTTATTACTTTAATATATTAATGTACTATTAATAATTTTAAAAGGTAATTTAATACCTTTTTAATGTATTCATGATTGATGAATGTATTAATTAATAATATTATATTAATGTATTAATACTTTAACAATGTGTTAATTAATGATGTATTAATTAATACATCAAGTTACATTAATACATCAAGTTATGCATTAATTAGGTAATTTAATACATTTTTAATGTATTAATTAATACATCAAGTTATGCATTAATCTATTAATTAACGATTACATTTATGTATTAATACTTTAATACATTAATATATTAATACTTTAATGTAATAATGCAATACTTTAATGTATTTATGTAAAAATATTTCATTTTATTGTATTTTTACTTTATTAATGTATTAATTAATAATACTTTAATACTTATTAACTTGTTAATAATTTATTAATGTATTAATTAATTAATTAATACTTTAAAGTATTAAGTATTCATGTAATAATGTATTACTTTAATGATGATGATGATGATTAACCTCCACTAATATTAATAGAATTAAATAGTGACTTTTTTATGAATATATTAATAAAATATGAATAGTTTATTAATGATTTTTTTTTTAGCAAAAAAAAAGTCACTAAATTTTATTAATCTTGTACATAATATTACATATTGTAGGTCCTGCCATATGGTGTCTAAAGGCGCCATGATTTCTCCCCAAAGAACCTTACATCCCAAATGTCCCCCAAAAAATTGGGCACATCTTTTCCTGCTTCCCTACTATTCCATGAGTTATGGCTCTTAGTCCCAATGATCCAGATAATTTTCGGCATGAAATAAGAGTGGAGATATAATAAATAAATGCACAGAGATATTGTAGATATTCAATAATATAATAGAAATGTATCAGAGATGCAACGATAAACAAAAATATACAGTAATACACGATTTCTAATAATCAGAGAAATGTACAGAGATTGTAAAAATACAGAGTGAAAGACTCGCTAGAATGGTGGCAGCGTATCTCTGAGAAGAGATGTGACGGCTACTCGCATTCGCAAGAAGATGATTACAATGAGGCTCTGAAGGCCCTTTTACAATAAACGGGAATGCCAAAAGTCCTAGACATCCAAAAACCTAACCCTAGGAGATGAAGCGCCAAAAGTCATGTGGGCCCCGTTTGGGTAAGTGAGTACACCAACTTCCCCAGGTCATAACTTTTGCATACAATCTCTGTTTTAGGCGTGTGATAGCTCGCTGGAAAGGTATTGTCGAGGAGATTCATTTTGGGGGCTCAATCATGCCTTTGGCTATCATTGAGAACCTAGATCTCGAAAAACCTTCATTTGGACACTCAAAATGGCCCCGGAAGTTAAACCCTGCTAAAAATAGTAAATTGCCAAAATTGCCAGAAACATGTTTTGGGCCAGTTGGAGAAGGTGGGTGGCCACCGATATCCACCTGGATCAAACCTCCCTCCTTAGGAAGCATTTGTTTCCATTGCGTTGAGTTCCCGGGGGAGAGGGGAAAGCATTTGCTGAATCTAATTCTTGGTGATCTGCTTGCCTTGCTAGAGATGTGGCGTTGCTTAGCTTGTTGAAGACTATCATGAACCTCTGGCTGGAAGGTTTGGAAATTTTTAACCAGTCTAGTTATTTTAGATGATTGTGTGCAGAAGGAATCTTCGTGCTTTTCTGCAACCTTGTCGACCTGCTTCTGGTGGATAGAAGGTGCTTGGGTCGAGGCCGTAGTGGTTGCAGTATCATTTTGTTCCCCTTTTGAACAAATTGTGGAGAAGATGAATTTTGTAGTATGAAATACTACCTTGTGGCACTGTTTAGGTGGGGCAGTAGTTGGAACTACCTCTTGTATCCTATAGAGATGACCCCCCAGAGTAATAATGACACTACGAGGTCGAGACTCATAGATAACATAATGTTTCCACATATATGGCTGGCCCAAGAGAACATCATAGACATCCAGTGGGGCAACATCACATAATACCTCATCCTTGAAGGGTTGGATGCCTTATGACAATTGACACTGATGGCTGACATGAAGATCTCGTCCTTGGCAAAGCCACCCAATGCTGTATGGTTGCAGGTGTGGTGTTGTCAACAATCCCAACTGTTTGATGACCTTTGCTGAGATGAGGTTCTTCTGGCTTCCGCTATCAACAATAAAATGCAGTGGGGTCCCCTTCACCCACATCTGTGAATGAAACAGGCGCTCCCCCTCTTCAGGATCTGTTGGTTCTTCTGGTTGAATTGTTGTGGTTGCGACAATAGCAGTGGGGTGTGTGTCGATGATCTGTCTTTTCCCATTATTTTCAGAATCAGATTTTGAATCAGGGTTCGGCTCCTTGTCTTTGATCTCGGCCACCAATGACTGTTTTGAGCAACATTCATCGGTGTTGTGCCAGGGGCTTTTGTGGAAATCGCACCATTTTCCAGTATCCTTCTTTGCCTTCCCGTGACCCTTCTTTTCATGTGGCTTGGACTGGTTTTCGGGAGACTGTTTCTTAGGGTTGTCTTTGTCATACTTTGGTTGTTATGGATTTGTAGACCCGAACTCCTGTTTGTTCTAGTGCTTAAATTTCTGCTCTATTTTAACAGCATATCGATAGGAAACACGGAGTGATGAGATGTCTAGAAAGTCCATTTCAGTTTGGATGTATATGTGTAGAGCCCCACGATATTTCAGAACCAAATGTCGTTCGGAGTCTTTGATACCTAGCTTGGTGTGCAAGGTATGGAAGCTATTGGTGAAATCCGGAACTGATTGGCCCCTCTCTTGCCGCAGTGTGGTCCATCTCATGTATTGTCCTCATAGTTGCCAAGAGGGTAGCACTGTTCCTTTACCGCATCCACAAAAAATTCCCAAGTGGGCTCGGCCCCATATATTTCAGACTCCTCTGTGGAACTCTGCTCCCAGTAAGTTTCCCACCAATTTTTGACATGGGGGAGAGACTTAAGGAGTGCGGAGGTGATCTTTTCCTTGTCTGAAAAATTATGAACGGAGAAATAACCTTCTAGTAGATTTAACCATTTATCTAGGGCATCTGCATCTATTTGACCTTCAAATACGGGAATATCAAAATTAACCTGTACCTTGAAAGGTGAGGTGCCTCCAAAGTGGTCGCTTGATGAAGATGCACCTGATGCTATCGACAGGCGTTGAAGGATGTGGGAAAAATTCTCCATCATTTCGTCCCTCTGTCGCGTGAGAGCTTGCTCAAGCAATAGACTGATAGGATCGTCTTCTCCATCGTTTTTCTTTTCTTCCGCCATTGAGGGTTTCTTGGGTGTGTGAGAGCGATTGTCCTCAAGAGAGACAATATCGAGACCCAACTTGCTATACTCGGACCTCGTCGGGGACATGCACTAAAAAACAATCAAGAGAAGCCTGCTCTGATACCATTGATCCAAATTATTTTCAGCACGAAATGAGAGTGGAGATATAATAAATAAATGCACAGAGATATTGGAGATATTCAATAATATAATAGAAATGTATCAGATATGCAACCATAAACACAGATATACAGTAATACATGATGTCTAATAATCAGAGAAATGTACAGAGACTATAAAAATACAGAGTGAAAGACTCGCTAGAATGGTGGCAGCGTATCTCTGAGAAGAGATGTGACGGCTGCTCGCATTCGCAAGAAGATGATTACAATGAGGCTCTGAAGGCCCTTTTACAATAAAAGGGAATGCCAAAAGTCCTAGACATCCAAAAACCTAACCCTAGGAAATGAAGCGCCAAAAGTCATGTGGGCCCTGTTTGGGTAAGTGAGTACACCAACTTCCCAGGGTCGTAACTTTTGCATACGATCTTCGTTTTAGGCGTGTGATAGCTCGTTGGAAATGTATCGTCGAGGAGATTCATTTTGGGGGCTCAATCATGCCTTCAGCTATCATTGAGATCCTGGATATCGAAAAACCTTCATTTGGACCCTCAAAATGGCCCCGGAAGTTAAAACCTGCTAAAAATAAAAAATTGCCAAAATTCCCAGAAACATGTTTTGGGCCAGTTGGAGAAGGTGGGCGGCCACCGATATCCACCTGGATCAATCCTCCCTCCTTAGGAAGCAATGGTCTCATTGCGTTGAGTTCCCAGGGGAGAGGGGAAAGCGTTTGCTGAATCTGAATCTTGGTGATCTGCTTGCCTTGTTGGAGATGTGGCGTTGCTTAGCTTGTTGAAGACTATCATGAACCTCTGGCTGGAAGGTTTGGACCTTTTTAACCATTCTGGCTATTTTAGATGATTGTGTACAGAAGGAATCTTCGTGCTTTGTTGCAACCTTTTCAACCTGCTTCTGGTGGATAGAAGGTGCTTGGGCCGAGGCTATAGTGGTTGCAGTATCATTTTGTTCCCCTTTTGAACAGATTGTGGAGAAGATGAATTTTGTAGTATGAGATACTACCTTGTGGCACTGTTTAGGTGGGGCAATAGTTGGAACTACCTCTGGTATCCTATAGAGATGACCCCCCAGAGTAATAATGACACTATGGGGTCAAGATTCATAGATAACATGGTGTTTCCACATATATCGTTGGTCCAAGAGAACATCACAGACATCCAGTGGGGCAACATCACATAATACCTCATCCTTGAAGGATTGGATTCCTTATGACAATCGACAGTGCTGGCTGACATGAAGATCTCGTCCTTGGCGAAGCCAGCCAATGCTGTATGGTTGCGGGTGTGGTGTTGTCGAGAATCCCAACTGTTTCATGACCTCTGCTGAGATGAGGTTCTTCTGGCTTCCGCTATCAACAATAAAATGAAGTGGGGTCCCCTTCACCCACATTTGTGAATGAAACAGGCACTCCCCCTCTTCAGGATCTGTTGGTTCTTCTAGTTGAATTGCTGCAGTCGCGACAATAGCAGTGGGGTTAGCATCGATGATCTGTCTTTTCCCATTATTTTTAGAATCAGATTCTGAATCAGGGTTCGGCTCCTTGTCTTTGATCTCAACCACCAATGACTGTTTTGAGCGACATTCCTCGGTGTTGTGCTAGGGGCTTTTGTGGATATTGCACCATTTTCCGGTGTCCTTCTTTGCCTTCTCGTGACCCTTCTTTTCATGTGGCTTGGACTGGTTTTCGGGAGACTGTTTGTTAGGGCTGTCTTTGTCATACTTTGGTTGTTGTGGATTTGTAGACCTGAACTCTCGTTTGTTCTGGTGCTTAAATTTTTTCTCTATTTTAATAGCATATTGATAGGCAACACCGAGTGATGAGATGTCCATAACGTCCATTTCAGTTTGGATGTATCTGTGTAGAGCCCCATGATATTTCAGAACCAAATGTCATTTGGAGTCTTTGATACCTAGCTTGGTGCACAAGGTATGGAAGCTATTGATGAAATCCAGAACTGATTGGCCCCTCTCTTGCCGCAGTGTGGTCCATCTCATGTATTGGTCCTCATAGTTGCCAACAAGGTAGTACTGTTCCTTTACCGCATCCACAAAAAATTCCCAAGTGGGCTCGACCCCATATATTCCAGACTCCTCTATGGAACTTTTCTCCCAGTAAGTTTCCCACCAATGTTTGACATGGGGGAGAGACTTAAGGAGTGTGAAGGTGATCTTTTCCTTGTCTGAAAAATTATGAATGGGGAAATAACCTTCTAGCATATTTAACTATTTATCTAGGGCATCTGCATCTATTTGACCTTCAAATACGGGAATATCAAAATTAACCTGTACCTTGAAAGGTGAGGTGCCTCCAAAGTGGTCGCCTGATGAAGATGCGCCTGATGCTATCGGCAGGCGTTGAAGGATGTGGGAAAAATTCTCCATCATTTCGTCCCTCTATCGCGTGAGAGCTTGCTCAAGCAATAGACTGATAGGATCGTCTGCTCCATCGTTTTTATTTTCTTCCACCATTGAGGGTTTCTTGGGTGTGCGAGATCGATTGTCCTCAAGAGAGACAAGATCAAGACCCAACTTGCTATACTTGGACCTCGTCAAGGACATGCACTAAAAACAATCAAGAGCAGCCTGCTCTGATACCACTGATCCAGATTATTTTCGGCACGAAATGAGAGTGGAGATATAATAAATAAATGCATAGAGATATTGAAAATATTCAATAATATAATAGAAATGTATTAGAGATGCAACCATAAACACAGATATACAGTAATACATGATGTCTAATAATCAGAGAAATGTATAGAGACTGTAAAAATACAGAGTGAAAGACTCGCTAGAATGGTGGCAGCATATCTCTGAGAAGAGATGTGACGGCTACTCACATTCGCAAGAAGATGATTACAATGATCCTCTTAAGGCCCTTTCACAATAAACGGGAATGCCAAAAGTCCTAGACATCCAAAAGCCTAACCCTAGGAGATGAAGCGCCAAAAGTCATGAGGGCCCTATTTGGGTAAATGAGTACACCAACTTCACGGGGTCGTAACTTTTGCATACGATCTCCGTTTTAGGCGTGTGATAGCTCGTTGGAAAGGTATTGTCAAGGAGATTCATTTTGGGGGATCAATATTGCCTTTGGCTACCATTGAGAACCTTGATATCAAAAAACCTTCATTTGGACCCTCAAAATGGCCCTGAAAGTTAAAACCTGCTAAAAATAGTAAATTGCCAAAATTGCCAGAAACATGTTTTGGGCCAGTTGGAGAAGGTGGGCGGCCACCGATATCCACCTGGATCAATCCTCCCTCCTTAGGAAGCAATGGTCTCCATTGTGTTGAGTTCCCAGGGGAGAGGGGAAAGCGTTTGCTGAATCTGAATCTTGGTGATCTGCTTGCCTTGTTGGAGATGTGGCATTGCTTAGCTTGTTG
>JASDQU010190395.1:0-20203 GCA_032191745.1 Picea mariana
ACATTCAACACATTCGCCAACAGGTTCATGATATCTTGGACAGAACCAATGCTAAGTACAAGCAACGACATGATCAACATCGGGTGCCACACAACTTCCAAGTGGGCGATAAAGTGTGGTTGCATTTGCAAAAGGAGTGCCTCGCTGGACCCCACCGCAAGCTTCGTCCACTTCGATATGGGTCGTACACCCTCACCAAGGCTGTAGAGGAAAATGCCTTTGAGCTCAGCATTGCACCATTTCTTGGTCTGCACCTAGTGTTCAATGTGGATCGCCTTCGGCCCTACTTTCCACCTCTACTAGACACATCCGACATGGCAGAACAACTCACACCAACAGAGTTAAATCTAGACTGCATGGAACAAGCCAGAACTGATCATATCATGGATACACAGATCAAGCACACCCGAAAACAATGGATTTCGCTATATCGAGTTGTCAAGGCAGGCCAACTCCTTCACCAAGGAAAATGGCTCACCAGGGATCAAGTTCAGCAGAAGTTTCTTCATCTCATGGAGGAACTCAACGCAATGGGGACCATTGCTTCCTAAGGGGGGAGGAATGATCCAGGTGGATATTGGTGGCCACCCACCTATTCCACTTGGACCCCCACCATTGCTTCTTTCAGATTTTTAGTTTTCACATAGTATTGATTCAGGTGGATATCGGTGGCCACCCACCTTTTCCAAATGGCTCAAAACGGCTTTCTGGCAATTTTGGCAATTTACTATTTTTAGCAGGTTTTAACTTCCGGGGCCATTTTGAGGGTCCAAATGAAGGTTTTTCGAGATCGAGGCTCTCAATGATAGTCAAAGGCATACTTGAGCCCTCAAAATGAATCTCCTCGACGATACCTTTTCAACAAGCTATCACACGCCTAAAACGGAGATCGTATGCAAAAGTTACGACCCCGGGAAGTTGATGTACTCACTTACCCAAACGGGGCCCACATGACTTTTGGTGCTTCATCTCCTAGGGTTAGNGATGTCTAGGACTTTTGGCATTCCCGTTTATTGTAAAAAGGCCTTCAGAGCCTCATTGTAATCATCTTCTCATGGATGCGAGTAGCGGCCACATCTCTTCTCAGAGATAAGCTACCAGCGCCTAGCTAGTTTATTTCCATTCCCTCTGTAAGCATATTTCAGTCATTTGTTATTAATGAAATGAAGTCTTATTTCCGCTGCATCTCTATGTTTATGTGTATTTCTGTATTTCATTATGTTCCTACATAAATCCGGATCACCCGACCGAGTGAGGGTTACATGTCATGAATTCAATGGACCATTTAGAAAATATACCAATGGAAACCACAAGATAGAGAGGAGCAGGATGAGATCAAATCTTATTATTGTAGGTTTGACAAGAATGGAATTTATGAACTGCGATAATGAAATCCTTGAAAAGTGAAGGAAAAAATAACCATCTCGTAGTATCTTTTGGGCAATGGCATACCCAAACATATGACGGCCACATGCTCCAAAATGACAGTCATTTAGCGCTTTCTTGGCTTCATCATAGGTTAAGCATCATCGAAACACGGATTCAATACCATGACGATAAAGGGTATCACCAAGAATAATATATTGGCGAGCTTGATACCGAATATGACGACGATCCACACGAGATACATCAGGCCAAAAATTTTAGGTTTGAAGATAAATGATGATGTCTCCATACCATATATCGTCTGAACTGATCAAAAAGAGAGATTCATCAAGAAAAGAATCTTCTACCACATTTTTTGTATCAACGGAGGGAAGGTCACATATTAACTCATCGAAGACCAAATATTTCTTTGTCTTGGATTTTTCAAACTTCTAGAGAATCACAATCCATTTGGAGTATTTTCCCTAGTATGGTCGCCAATTTTTTTACTAGATGAATTGGTAAGTGTTGACACGAACTAATCTCTCTAACTTCAACAAAAAATTAGAACAAAACATGACAAAATACAAACTTTTCCTTAGGTTTCCATTGCAATCTATACTAGCTTAATGAGGGATAAATGACATACCATTTAAACGTTGTTTGATCCTTGCTAGCATCGTCCTTGCTCCATATCAGGGCTTGTGGGATGTTGAACCTCTTAAGAGACACAGACCAACAAAGAGAAAACAACGATATATATTCTAATGGAACCTATGCATAAGATCAAGGAGTTATGCAATAAAAATAGAGACACTTTTATAGGAAAGAAATGTATTATTGTATTATAATGATGAAAGTGGAGAATGCAACATGTGCCTTGATGTTTCAAGGTCCTTTCTGATGGCCCTTAGTCTCAACACACACACTTCTTGCTCCAATTCTTTTGATGAAGACTACACACAACCTAACTTGGAAAGCTAAAGCAAAGCTATCACAAGCACAATCTTCAGTAGAATTCTTCACACATAAGCTAGACTAACTTTTCTCATGAGAGATCCCTCCTTATATAGAGTGAAGGAGAAGGGATGAAGGGATTAGGATGATCCCACTAAACCAAAAAAGCGGGTGATATCCAAACCGATCAAATGCCACCTCATCCTTTCGAAGATTCTATTCTAGAACCTTTAAGAAATTTCTCGTTTTTTCCTTTGTACAAATATCGTCGCACCCTTAATACTAATCAATATGCGACAATGTCTCAGGCCACTATGGCGCAACCTGCATCGATCCTAGATCGTCGCACCCTTAACAATGATCAAGGTGCGACGATCCTTCTTTACAAGTTTTTGCACTAAGGAAAAGATAATTCCATCTCTCTGGGAAAGTTTTATTTCTTCAACATTCTTCAGGGAATAAGGAAAATGATATTTCTTCTAATAGGCGATACACATACTATCAGTGGTCATGAGGATGACAAAAGTAATGTGTAACACCACTTTACACCCAAAGGTATGTGATCTACATTATGACCGTCAGACTTGTCGCGAGTAACAAGCCCCTAATTATTTCATTTCTCCTGCAAACAAGTCTGATCGACCGCTTTGCAAATCTTGCTTATTTTTTATCATTCATAACTGTGGGTTCACAGGTTGGGGGGTTCATGAAAAACTCCATATTCAAAATTGTTCTATTTCGTCCCCGCCATCTTCGTGTTTTTCCCAATATGCATTAAGTATGGTTTAATGCTAATAATTGATCATGCAGGAACCAAAAAGATCGTCATTAATAGCAAAGGGATCGAGGAGATTTCTCATTAAATTGCATTAAAGCACTATTTTCCAAAGGTTATATTATTATCAACTCTCTGAAAAAATCATTTCAAGTTATTATCCAACTGAATGAATACTCTCATCAACCTATGGCAACATCAGCTAGACAATAGTTCTGTGGTCATACTCTAAATATTTTTGGTCATGAAGACCAAAAATTTCAGTGGTCCAGAGCATATTCATATTACTTCTCTCCTCTTGCACAAAAAGACATAATCTGGGCATCCGGAATTGCTCGCACAGAATGTGTTCTTGAGGTATTTGACTGTAAAGAGCTTGTTTCATGGTGCGTGAAGAAGTACGTGCCAAGCCATAGGATTATACAACTCCAAGGTCATTCTCTTGTTTCCCTTTCACCGCAAGTCTTTCATAGGATGTTGAATCTCCCAGAGCCGACGCTTACCTTCAAAGGAGAAGACTGCAAAGATTTCTTGAAGAGACATAACAATGGCCTTGACCTCTTGCCTGAATATTTGGAGAATCCTACGTCTTTTCCAGAAGACATAACCAAGATTCAGGTCGACTCTTTCAAAAACCCCTTTCGGGAAATCACTTGGTTGTTTACCAGGTTGACAGGTTAGGAAAGAACTGCTACCATTTATCGCATGATTCTTTATATTTTATATTTTACAGTAAAATAACAAGCCATCTTTTACTGGGGAAAATCGATTTCTATCAAAATCTTGTCCCAATTAATGCACTACAAAAAGGATAAAAAAAAATTATGGCATCATATCTGATATTCGTTATAGTGTATTGTTGTCAATTCCCAAAATTGACCATAAGTAAGAGGGTGAATTGTGAAACATATATGGTTACCTTCTAGTATCAAGCATTATGGAGACATAAGACCCCTTTTATATTTTTATGAAGTCTATAATGATTTTGTTTCAGTCTTCAAGAGGTTGTTGTTGGGAGAGAGTACTTCAAGGATATCTGAACATGCTAACAAATTTCTAGAGGAAAGAGGAACGATAGAACAAATGGAGTATCACGGTGTCATAAGGATATTATGTTTCAAAGAAAATCCTTCTTTTCTCCCGTGTCATGTATTTGATAAATTATTCATTACAGAGGTAGAAAGACAATACAATTCATGGTTGCATTTTTTCCACACAAAAAAGGAAAAAGCAATTCATCCCCTTGTCATGGAAGATTGGAGATTTCATATTCAGAAACATAAATAAAATTGATGAGTTTGTGAATCACTTCAACAATGTAAATCTAAAGTATGATGAAAAAATAAATGGGTTTTATCCTAACAAAATCTTTGTGGAACATATGTTGTCAGTAGGATTCAACAACTCGTTCATTCATACTATCTTTAATGAAGAAGAAGATAACACCCAAAGCACTCTTGTACAGAATGTTGGTGACTTAGAAACAATACTCGGTACTAACAATTTTTATAAGCAAAAATAAAAGGGTCCCAGTGAAAGGAGCACCCAATCTCCAGTTGTTACTCCCAAAACTGCCACATCCCAGAGCAATGCTCCAACAACTCACCCAGTTAGAAATATTTCCAACAGTAGTTCAAGCGGTGGAGGAGAGAAGAATCCCCCTTCTGCGAAAAATGAGAATTCTCATAAGATGTCTGTAAGAAAGAAAAGAAAAAATTTGATACAAGAAGAAGAGGAAAACTTCATAGAAAATGACATCCAAAGATTTTCCTTGGATGACATGGAGCTGGAGGGAGATATTGAGAAAATATTTCCCATGATGAAACAACCATAAATTATAACTCAACAAAATGTTTTATTGGACGTTGCTACAAATGAAATTTTTAGTGAAGAGGAATCATTCACTTTCCAAAGTATTGTTTTTTATTGTAGAAAGAGGTGATCAGAAAAATAAGAAGGGAAAATCTCGCTTAGAGGTTGACCTGAAAGATATGCGGTCATCCCAATTCTCTAAAATTCAAAGAGAAATCGAGGATGCTCTTGATGATTCTATTGGTGGTCTTGAAGCAGAAAATACTATGTTAAAAGAAAGGATCAGAGAGATGGAAAATTCCTTAATGCCTCTTCCAATCCTTCCAATTACTTTGTCAATGGTCAAACCAACCGCACCCGCCATTAAATTGAAAGGATCTTCAAGTCTACTCACAACGGTCCGGATTTATGTAGAAAAAAACATTAAGAAGAGACTGTCACTAATAACATAGGCATGGGGTCCCTGAGGTGTAGGACAATCAGTGATGGATTGTGTTGTTAAGGCACTATGTGATGTTAAAGTCACTGGTTCGAAACTTGCAGGAACAAAAAATCTAACCATGTTAAGGGTTGGTGTGGCTCAGTCCGAGTGTGATCCCTGGGTGATTTTGATGACTTAGATGCCCCTGAGTCATGATTTTTCAGCCATAGGCTAGTTGTTGGTTACTACTTTCCTTTACCGTCTGATTTATTGACCCAGGGTTCATGTCTTTCAGGTTTCCAACTAAGCTTCTAAAACTACCGGCCCTCCTGGTAGACCAGAAGGCAACACAGTACACAGAATGCACTACGCAGTCTCACCCAAGATAGCTTTAAATGGGTGGTTGTATGACTCAGGTGTTTACAGCCTACGATTGAGTATGAGATAGGGGTTTATTATTCAGAGCCATGTACTACGAATTGTGATTGCAATCTACTATTGTTCATGGGTGCACATTTATCTCTCACAGTTTATTTTCTGAACAACACAATCATATTCCATAACAATGTATTAACTCATTCATTAAGCATAACAACTAACTGCTGAAAGAAAACAAAGATGTACATGCATTCGTCCCATTACACATACATTATCGTGGTTCACCCCCTCTTGGGCTACGTCCACAAATATTTGGCTCTTGTCTCTTTTATTATGGTAGTTATGCATCTCCAGCGTCG
The DNA here is from genome assembly GCA_032191745.1 of Picea mariana. Lineage (NCBI taxonomy): Eukaryota > Viridiplantae > Streptophyta > Pinopsida > Pinales > Pinaceae > Picea > Picea mariana. The sequence goes on from JASDQU010190395.1 coordinate 6,068, forward strand.
CGCACTTACAATTCTCCTCAAAATGGTTCAGATCTGTATGAGGCAAACTAGATCACATCGGGATCCATAGCCTGTGATCTAATCCTTAGATCTTCCTTTTCTCCTCTGTTCTTAGCTCAACAACTTACAAAAATGGTACATAACAGTATTACATAACACATCAACTCATACATAACTATGATGGAATAATACAAAAGCCGAACTAATAAAAAGAGAACCCCCATATGATACCTACATGTCTATATTTATACCTATAGGGATCTTCAACCATTTACAATGTATTTAAAAAAACCCTAACCCTACCGATGTTAGGTCTTCCTCCCATGCGCGCGTATTTTTCTTCCTCCAACTGTCGCTTTCCTTGTGCATGCGCGCGTGTTGTGTTACCTTCCAGCTGTTACTTCATTTGCTGCATGCTTTATTTCCCCACGATCATCCTTCTTTCCGCTTCGACCTGGTGCCAACAAACCCCCAACACTGACATGTGACTCGTTCCAAGTCATCTAATCCTTCTAAGCTTCTTCGATCTCCTTGGTGATCGTCTGGAAATTTTCCTTGAGCTCTATTGCTTTTGTCAGTGCCTGCGCGGTCTTCTCCTTGATGGTGTCTACTACCTGAACTGCCACTTCGTCGCTCACCAATCCTGCACATTCAACCTGGGTCTGTGATATCTATGTTTTATCTCCTTCTGCCTATGCGAGTACTTCTGCTACTCATTCCTGTAATGTCTCTATTTGAGCCTGACGCTCATGTTTATGTGTTTGTGTAGTGATAATTTCTGCCTGCATCTTCTTCATCTCCTGCGTCCATTTGACTCGTTCTGGGATGGGTATGGTCTTCTACCTTTGTTTGAGTTCTTGGATTGTTTCATTGATCCTTTCCTCTTCCTTGTCCCAGTGTTGGACCTGTGGATCCTCCTCCAACCTTGTCCAAAGTTGCGCTGCTTTATCAAACAATTTAGTTGTTGTGCTAACCTGCTAGTCTATCTCCTGTAGTTGCATTGTCGCTTCCTGCTTCCTTTGCTCCTTCATTGCCGGTGGAGTGGTTGGTGTGAGTTGTTCTTGGAGATTCTTGATCTCCTTCTGATACTAATCAATTGCCTACTCAATTTGGTCGATCTTTTCTGCTACCGAGAGTTCATTTCCTTATGTGGTGCTTGGGAGTTTCTCAAAAATTCCTCCCACTCTTCGTTCCTGCGTTCTTTTTCCTCCCGAGTTTCAAACTTGGCCTGCTCGCAAACTTTTTCCAGTGCCTCTCGCTTCTTTGTTGCTTGTTGTAGCTTGACTATGTTTTTATGTGCATGAGACTGTACCTCGTGGTCGATGATAACCTGCAATTTCTGTAGTTCCCTTGATGGCATCCACGTCAAGACCAATTGGATGTGGTATAAATCCTTCAAGGGTGTCTGCCCCATGATTTCATCCATGCGCAACATGCTAGGTTTGATGTAGACCATTGTGTTTGTGTGTGTCATTGAGTGGACTGGATCTCATTATTCTACCTCCACTCTTTCTTTGGTCTGTATTGTCAATGGATTTATGCCTCTGTTGCTGCTTGTTGTCTGTGCTTCCCCGAATTTGTTGAGGAAATGTTCCATTTATGCCAGCTCTTTTTGCAGTTTATCCATGTGATGTGCTGCATGATCGAAATCTTCTGCCAGGAAATTCTGGACCATTCTGGCGATCATTTCACCATCATCCTATGTGATCGTATAGTTTGGAGATGCTCATTGCGCCTTTGATTTCTTGCGTGCACCTCCTACCTGCACGACTGGTCTCTTATTTCCCTCTAGTTTCTGTGTGATGGGATTTGGGGCAGTCTCTTCCACTCCCTCAATCTGTTTCTGTTGTCCTTTGGTCGGTTGGGTAGTCTCTTTCTTCCCCTTCTGGGTCCATGTATTCTTTGACCCTTTGTCTGCCTGAGTCGGCTTGCTTTGGCCTCTCCTTGGTTTCTTGGGCATTGGGATTTCCAGAGGCTGTGTTTCTGCCTATGCTGCCTCTCCTTCTGTTGTTCTTTACGGTACTTCCCGGTTAATGGTCGGGATCCTCCATTCATCAGGCCATTCGTTGATGACCATGTCAATATCACCCTCTCTGATGTAGTAGCACATCTATAGCCACTGTTTATCTGGATCCCACCTTGGTTGTATCCACATTGTTTGGCGTGTGGCCCGGAAATTGGCAATGTATGCATATCGTGTGAGAGCCTCTGGTGTTATTCTCCATGATCGGCTGATAGCTTCCTGTATGTCCCATAGGTATGCTTCGAATATGATTCTGTTCTCCCTCTTATGCCTGGCCTGTGGCCCGGATCTCAGTAATAGGTATCTCACTTCTGTTGGTTGTGGTCTAGTACAAAAAATTACATACCCTGGTTCTCGCCATCCCGTGAAGGCTGTTAGGGTGACCAGCCATGAGTAATTGAACTTTGTGCCTAGGTCCTATGCATCCTTGCAGTCCTCTTGAAATAAGTTCAATAGATATGGTGCTCAGCTCATAGAGGTGCCTTCTGCGCACTGAGTTGCAACTACAATGACTCCTGCTAGTACTTCATCTTTGCGGCATTTTCTGAGCAATTTTCAAGCTAACATCTTTGCGCCCAATTTTGTAGCTGCGTTGTTGATTCGTTTGATCATGATGCCCCTCGTTCCCCTGGCGGTGCCATATTTCTTCTTCATTTCTTCTACCAACACTTTCTCCTTGGATTTGTCGTCCAGAATCAACATGAGATCCATACCCCGAATTGGTAATCATGTTATTTGCGCAATAAGCTCAATGGTTATGGGGACGGGTTTGTCCATCCATATATCCCCTCCATGTGTGATTGTTAACATCTGCTTGACACATGTTGTCGTGTACTAGCCTCTACCAAAATGTGGTAGATTCAACAAACCTAAGATTCTTGTTATGTCCATCCACGCTGCCCACTGGTGTGGTTGGTTGATCATTTCTCCAAGTCAGGTTACGTTGATGGTCTCCATAAAGACCCACTGCGCAAGTTCCGGGAACTTGGTTTCATCTGATACGTCATGGTATGAATATTTGAGCTTCCCGACGTGACCCAGTAGTTCTGGTTCTACCTGTACTCCAGCTGGTATGTGTGGTAGAACAATTTATGTTGTAGGTTTCTTGTGGGGTGAGCTCGGTATCTGTACTCTATCTTCCTACTGCGATGTCTGGTTCAAAGTTCTAGCAGCTTCCGGTTGCTCCCCCGTAATCCATTCTGGCCAAGCTGAGGCATTTGCAGTGATCTCCTCTGGTGGTTGAACTAAGATGGTCGTTTGTGACTCATCTGGTTGCACTGTTGCTTCCAGATTTTGTGTTGTTCTGTTAACTTCTAGGGTTGCTTTGGTGCTTTCTGGTTGCACTTCCTGTTGGGTTTCTGCTTCCTCGTTCTGAGGCTCCTGCGCCACTGCTGGCATATCCTCTTTCATGGCCTCTACTTGTGGCCACTGAATCTCTTACACAGTTGGTGTAGAGTTCACCGGTATCGTCTCTGGAGATGGGATTTCGTCGATACCGACGATCTCCGGTTGTTGTTGTTTGTTCTCTTCCAGCGGTCCTCGTGACCTAGTTTGAACCCTGGTCGGTCTGACTGTCTGGCCTGGTTCCGCTGGATTTGGTGGTACCATAGTGGTGACTGTCAAACGTTTGTTGAGTTCGAATAACTTCAGTGAGCTCTGTGGTCTCGCTCTGTTCGTTTTGGCTGCTATTACTATCTCTCTGCGTTCCTTTCGCAAATAGACTAGTTTCTCCTGTGCTCACGCGTTGTATGGGCTTGCCACGAAGCTTGTCGAGGATGCTTCCTCCATTATGTGTTTAATGCAACATAACTGTGGGTTCAATGTATCTTCAGCGGTTTCGTACTTTCCATTACACTTTCTTTGTTGTCTCCAATTGGCGTGTTTAATGTGATGTCCCATCAGTCCTTGCCATGCTTTAATTTCGCTTAGTGTTGCCCTGTCGTCCTACTTTTGCCGACTTTTCGTTTCCCGCTTGTTTTCCCTTTGTATGTAACCGTTGTTCATACGTTTGCCGAATTTGTTTTTCCAAGTTCATGTGGCTTTCTATTCCTGGCGTACTGCGCGCTTTTTAGTCTTGTTTCCTTTTTGTTCTCTTTTTTATTTTTGAATTCAATTTTTATTTTTTTATTTTTTATTTTTTTTACTCCGCGTTGGGTGGTCGAATATCCTTGTACAACTTCAGTCGACTCCCATTGATAATTCCCCTAAGGTCTACGCCTTCTAAATCTCTTAATTGTACAACTCCTCCATTTGTGACAGATTTTACCTTTTATGGTCCTAACCAATGCATTCTAAGCTTCCCCGGGTGCTGAAACGATTTGTTGTCGTAGAGAAATACTAGATCTCCTTCCTTGAACTTTTTCTTCTTGATGTGTCAATCATGCCAAGCTTTGTCTCTTTCTTTTTGCACTTGTTGATGGAATCCTGCCAAGATTCGGTCTTCCTCCATTGACAATAATTGATTCAGTCTCTCCTGTATTGTGCCTCGTTCTGTCATTTGTGTGATAGTTGCTACGCGTAAGCTGGGTACTAAAAATTCTAATGGCACTACTACTTCTTGGCCATAGACTAGTTTGAATGGTGTGTGCCCTGTCAAATTTGTGCATGTAGTTTGATATGCCCATAATATTGCTGGTACTTTGAGGTCCCAGTCGTCTCTATTGACATTACAGATCTTTGTCAGTGTGTTCTCCAGAATTTTGTTGAAGGCTTCTACTATGCCATTCCCCTGTGGATGATATAGTGTGCTCTTTTGGTGATGAAATTCAAACTCTTCAGTCATCACACAGATGATGTTTTTTATGAAGTGTGTGCCTTGTTCGTTCATTAAAACTCTCGGGCACCCAAATCTAGTGATTACTTATTCAAACAAGAAGTGTGTAGGTGTCTCTGCACTGCAATCTTTTACTAGTGCAGCTTCCGCCCATCTTGTTAGGTATTATGTCATAGTGATAATGTACTTTCCCCTGTTCTTTTCGTTGGTGGGTTAATTGGTCACACAAAGTCTATTGCCCATTTGTCAAATGCCTGTAATTTTACTTGTGGTCGTAGTGGAATTTCGTCCCTACTGTTGGGTTTTCCTACCCTTTGACAGACATCGCATCTCTAACAATACTCTTTCGAGTTCCTGTGAATCGTTGGCCACCATAGTCCTGCACCTAGTACCTTCTGCGTGGTAGCTTTTCCTACATAATGCCCTCCTGCAATTCCCTCGTGGGCTTCTGCTAAAATTCTTGGTCATTCATCCTCTAACACGTACCTGCGCAAGATGCTATCTGCACCCATTTTGTATAGATGACATGTAATCAGTTGATAGTCGTTCGGGCAGACTACCAGATTCTTCTTCTGTGCGGTGGTATATTCTTGTGCGTAGTACCTGCAGTCAAGTACTGAATAATATCTACGAAGTATTCATCAACAATCTGTACTAAGAATAATTGTGCGTCCGAAAATTTTTCTTCTAAATTCGTAGGTTCTTCTCCATTTGTGACCCTGGACAGGTGGTTAGGTCCTGCATTCAGTTTTCCTAGTTTAACTATTACTTCAAAATCAAATTCTTGAAATAGCAGTAATCATCGACAAATTCTCCCTCCCAACACTGGCTTGTTGACTAGGTATTTAAGGGCTAAGTGATATGTAAACATCTTAAAGTGTTTTCCCAATAGGTAATGTCTGAACTTCTGCAGTGCATAGACCATGGCTAGGCCTTCTCGTTATGTCGTGTTATAATTATGTTCAGAGTCTGGTAACTTTCTTCTTGTGAACGTTATCGGGTGATCCAATTCTCCCGCTTCTGGCTACGCTAAGATAGCTCCAAGTGATATCGCTGATGAATCTACATGCACATGAAATGTCTTTTCCCAGTCTAGAAATACTAGTATTGGTGCGGTGACCATATTTTCCTTCAGGGTATCCAGACTGTGTTGACACTCGTCATTCCATTAATACTTTGTATCCTTCCTTAACAACTTTTCCATTGGTGTTGTGATCTGTGCATATCCTTTGATGAATTTCCTATAGTATCTTGTGTGTCCTAACGTTGCTCTTAGCTAGCGGACTGTTTTTGGTGCTGGTAATTTAACAATGAATGCGATCTTTGCTAGATCCACTAACAGGCCTTGTTTGCATACTATATGGCCCAATAGTATCCCAAACGGTGTTCCAAATATGCATTTCTTGATATTCAGTGATATCTCGTACTGTCTACATCTCTCTAACATTAGTCGCAAAACTTCCACATGGTTTTTCAATAGACTATAAATTGTCCAATCATACCGGTATACTTTGAGAAACTAATGGATGAACTCCTTAAATGCTGTGATGACCACTCTGGAGAATATTGCGGGTGCATTCTTCAGTCCAAACGACATGACTGTGTACTGATAAGATCCCCATTCCGTCATAAACGTGGTCTTGTGTCTATCCTCCCGTGTTATCTTAATCTGATGGTAGACTGAGAATCCATCAATGAATGAGTACGCTTCATGTCCCCCCACATTCTCTAACACTTCATCTATGAACGGTGTAGGGAATGGGTCGTGTAGGCATGCATCGTTCAACTTCCCCAAGTCGACGCATATCATGATCCCTCTTCCTTGTTTCTTGTCCTGTACTACTATCGGGCTTATCCATTCTAATTCTTCAATTGGTTCGATGATGTCGGCTTCGATAATTCTGTCGATCTCATCTTTAAATTTCTGTTTATATATGGGGTTCAGTCTGTAGGGTCGCTTTTTGGTAGGTCTCGTCTCGGATCTGAGTGGTATATTCATTTCTCCTAATTCTCTGGCTATACCCTTCATCTCTGTAAATGTTGTTGGAAAGAGGTCACTATATTTGCGCAAAAATTCGGTGATGCTTTCTACTGTCTGCTCATCCCAGTAGTCTCCAACGCTGGCCATTTTGGGTTGCTCAGTTGTCCCGATGTTAACTTTCTTTACCTTCATTGTCGTGTAAATGATTTCTGATTCTATGGGTGGTCCTTCCACACCTCTTTCACCTTCTACTTCTTCGATATGAATATTGCGCGGATCATCTTCATCTAGTGCTCCCTCCTGTACATGGTAACATGATAGCAGTTCCTTGACTGTCTTTTTATTCCGCTATTGTTCTTCTATGATAGGTTATAATTCTGGTTCTTTAATGAATATGACTCCTCTGATCCATTTTAGGGCTGCATCTATGTTGGGGTTCTCATGCTCGAATGAGAAAGTGACTATAAAGTTATGTTGCAATGTCGTCCATGTCGTAGTTCCTTTGCACAATTCCTGGTTTGTATATCAGTTTGTTGGTATGCCTTCTAGAGTATGTATAAAGTGATGAGGCCATTCCTCTGGCGGTGTCATTTTCCACAGCATTCTACATGCCTCCAAGTGTTCCGTTGGTGCTCCCTATCCTTCATATTTTTGTTGTTTGTTGTTTTCCTATTCTGCATCGAATCTTATACGCAGTAACCCCTTACATTGATACCAATCTGTGATTGTCTTTTTGTGTGCGCCCCACCATCTTGTGGATGTGGCCTTTAGTGCTAAGTCTAGTGCAAGCAGTCTCTGATTCTCTAAGACTTCATCTTCATACTGTGTGAAGAATGTTTCCAAATCATTTATTCCATGGAAGCTGGGTGGTTCTCTGATTTTTGTGCCTACCCATCTTACTGCGTGGTCTATTCTTGCACATATTCTCATGGATACTTCCTGTAGTCTTTGCTGCCAGTTTTCCAGCCCAGTGTCTGAGTCTGTTTCACATGAAGTGATGCTCTGCCAACTGAGTACCCCGTCTGTAGTTGGGTTTACGTAATCCTCATCACGCGCAGTTGTTCTGTACAACTGGTCGATTTCCTCTAGGTCTAGACAAGTGGGTTCTACGAACCTCTCCCCTTCTGATGGATCTAACGGTGCTATGACCCTGTATTCCCCGGATTCAAATGTCATTTTTTTGGTTTTCAAATTGATTATGGCCCGGTTTTCAAATGCCCAATCTAGACCAAGCAATTTCGAGTAAGGTGTTGTGTCGTCTACTATTTCAATGACTTCAAAGTCTGCTTTAGTGCACACTCCATCAAGATCTATTGTCACTCCTTTCAGTCTACCTATTGGTAGGACTCTATGCTGGTTTGCTAGTTTCAATTGGATATTTGAGTATCCCAGTGTTGTCTCTCCCATACATTGCCATGTCTTCTTTGGTAATACATTCACTTCGGATCCTATATCTATTATGATGTCTCCCATGTTGAAATCCCCAATGTTAGCATTCAGTCGAAATTCCCTTCTTGTTCTTCTTTTTGTGTGTAGGTGATTAACTGTTTTAGGTTCTATCTTTCCTTCTGTCACGCTGCTACACTTTTCTAGAATGTTTTGCAATATCTTTATAGATGAGGGATCACTCAATACTTTTACAAATGATTGCAAAAATCCTTTGATTGTACTTACTTGTCCCTTGGGTTGCATTCTGTTGGTATGGTCCAATGATGAAGGCATCTCATATTCTTGGGCTTAATTGCTTCCCTGTGCAGTCGACGCTATGTCCTCCTTCTGAAATTCTTGTCGGGTTTCTTTAAAAATCTTCTTTTCCTTTTGCACGTCGAACTGCTTCTTGGGGCCAGTGTTCTTATTTACCCATTGGTTATGCACTGGTTCCTGTCAAACTGCGTCATTTCCTATTTTCGTTCCTCCATGAGTGACTATATTGATGTTCTGTATGTCATCCCTTACTTTGGATGAAATCCACTGAACATTTTGGTTGTTCTGGTTCCTTTTTTCTTGAATATTTACAAGTAGTGTCGGACATTCCTTTGTATCATGGTCTGATGCGCGAAAATACATACAAGTTGCTGGTGGGAGTGGACATTCCCATGCATAATGTCTTGGTTGATGACAATTGTGACATGTGACTGGTCCTCTATCGCGTCCAAAACCTCCTTTGGCTCATCCTCCTCCTCTGTAGCCCACTCGATTACCTCTCGGCATGTTATACTGTGGTGCCTGATTATACTGCGTGATATTGTACTGGGGTTGTGCCGGGTTGTACTGCGGTTGTACACTATTGTAGGGTTGTTGCGTAGTATTATACTACTGTTGCGCAGTGTTGTATGGAGTTGAGGCTTGATTGAACTGTGGTGTTTCTTGGCCAGTCATCATTTCGGCATGTACCCTATATGCATCTCATGTTCTTTCCCACATCAGCTCCATAGTTCTGCAATCTTTGTCGTCGTGGTCCACTGACTTACAAAAGGTGCAATATGAATTCTTTGGAACTGTCTAGTATTTTTGCATCATTGTGCAGTGATAAGGGCCATGGCCCGGTTTCTTGCATATTTCGCACCATAATCCTCCCTGTGGTAGCGGATTTGGCATACCTGTTTCCATATACTGCGTGAATGTTGGGCATTCATTCTTGTGGTGTCCTTCTGTCCTGCATGTGGTGCACCAAACGGCTTCTCGTTTGTCCTTGTTCTTATTCTGGTTCAGCTGAAATGTTAAATTATTCAAATCCTCCTCCATCTCTTTGATAGTCGGGTCCGTCTGTTGGTACTGGTTCTCTTCCAGTTGCAAGGTTTCCTACAGAGCCTCTGCCTGCGTTTGAAACTTTTGTTGTCATAAGGAATATTTTAAGTGTGGGAGTAGTGAGTTTAAAAACAGGTGTCGATGTTGCATATCGGTCATAAGGTATTTTAGCTTTCCCTTCAGTCGCTTGAATCTCTGATCAATCTCCCATACAGATTCTCCTGGTTTCTATCTTATTTAGATCATTTCGTTCATGTACTGATCCTCTGAGCTCGGCTTCTAGAACTCATTTATCAATAACTTCTTAATGTCAGTTAGTGTCCTTGTCATCCTAGGGGCACTATTTGTGTCTAGACTCATGTACCAATCTAGCTCGCGATCTCTTAGCGTAATCGCTAGCTGCGTGAGTTTGGTATCTTCATCAGTAATCTTTTTTGCTTCCCAGATCTATGCACAAATGAACAAATTCTTCTTAGAGTATTATGTTGCTTCTCCTCGAAATTCTGGTAATCTGATGGTGGGATCTTGTCCTGCCATTATGAATACGAAACTACTACCTTCTCTGCACAGTGTAGATACTTGACTAGTGTTTCCTGAACTGGCTCCTCCAATTGTCGCTCCGTGTGTAGATGTACTTCTTGCTGTCGGACTTCCTCCGAACTTCGATTGTCTAAACAATGGTGTTATCTTTGGTGTATTAGTCGCACATGGGTTTATGGGTTCCACACTGACATTAATATGGATAGGATGGTTGCCTTCTCCTCCCGTTCTTGGACCTCTCGTCTTCCTCTCGTATGTTGCACGCAAGATTTCCTCAATCTGCTCCACAACTCAAAGATCCTCTTCCTCGTCACTCGCCAAGCCCTCCCTCGGGGCTGTGACTCTCTTCTTGGCATTCACCTTATATTGGTAGGGTACTCGGCTACGCGTCTTTCCTGTTGACGCCAAGATCCACTTGATCTGGTCGTCATTCATCATGATCGGGTCCAAGGGTTCCTCCTCCTTCTTGCCTTTATCCTGACCTCCTTCCATTTATCTTCTCTCTGTTAGTGCTTCCCCTCTTCCCCCATGTGCGCAGGTAAGTTTATCTATATGATTTCATTGTCATTACACCTTTATTATATAGAAGTATCTTAATAGAAGTATACAGTGATTGAATGTACCTTTCTTGGGGTCCACGTAGAAATTCTTTCTCTGTTGCGCTATATGACGTTGTTGTGTCAACTGCAAACTCTATGATGAAACCTGCCACAATACTGTCAAGCCAAAAGTCTACTACGCGGGTGAATTTGTTGTTCACTTGCTATAACTGCTCAATCTATACTGGGGTCCAATCTAGTTGTTGAATTCGGTTCGTCATGTGGTTATCCTTTAACCTTAGTATCCACTCCTGTAGTAGATGCAGAAAATCACAGAAAAAGACTTCGTGTAAATTAATAAATACATATTTATCCAGATATTTGCGAGGTGTGATTCTAGGGTTTCTATTGTCTTTCTGTGCAAATTATGGCTCTTTGGTTCTCAACCAACCTTCGATTTCTGCTTTCGTGGGGTTCCAAGGTCTCAACATTCCCTTCTAGTGGCTCATTGCTCTCTTGTTTCCCTCGTTCTTTTCTCACTCAATCTATCTCATCTACTCAGTCCTCTTTCGTTCCTTTTAACATGACAATGGAACCATTTGTTGGTTACTACTTTCCTTTACCATATGAGTTTCCAACAAAGCTTCTAAAACTATCGACCCTCCTGGTAGACCAGAAGGCAAAATAGTACACAGAATGCACTGCACAGTCTCACCCGAGATAGCTTTAAATGGGTGGTTGTAAGACTCAGGGGTTTACAGCCTACGATTGAGTATGAGATAGGGGTTTATTATTTAGATCCATGTACTATGAATTGTGATTGCAATCTACTATTGTTCACGTGTGTGTGTTTATCTCTCACAGTTTATTTCTCGAACAACACAATTGTATTCCATAACAATGTATTAATTCATTCATTAAGCATAACAATTAACTGCTGAAACAAAACAAAGATGTACATGCATTCATCTCATTACACAGACATTACCATGGTTCACCCCTTCCTAGGCTACGTCCACAAAGATTTGGCTCTTGGCTCTTTTATTATGGTAGTTCTGCATCTCCAGCGCTGTGTGCTTACAATTCTCCTCAAAATGGGTCAGATTTATATGAGGCGAGCTAGATCGCACCGGGCTCCACAGCCTGCGATCTAATCCTCAGATCTTCCTTCTCTCCTCTGTTCTTAGATCAACATCTTACAAAAATGGTTCATAACGGTATTACATAATGCATCAACTCATACATAACTATGATGGAATAATACAAAAGCCGAACTAATAAAAAGAGAACCCCCATATGATACCTATGTATCTATATTTATACCTATCGGGCTCTTCAACCATTTACAATGTATTTACCAAAACCCTAACCCTACCGACGTTAGGTCTTCCTCCCATGTGTGCGTGATGTTCTTCCTCCAGCTGTCACTTTCCTTATGCACGTTTTCTTGCATCCGCGCATGCTGTGTTACCTTCCAACTGTTACTTCAGTTTCTGCACGCTTTCTTTCCCCACGATCGTCCTTCTTTTCGCTTCAGCCTAGTGCCAACACTAGTCCCATAGGTCACAGACAAACTAGCAAACAAAAATAAAAATAACAGAGGCATGGGAGGTTTCGAAAAATATTGTTTCTTTGGGCTCAAGGGCACACGCCTTCCATGAATATTTGCAAGTTGGTTTAAAGAATGAAGAAGGTTTCTACATTGATTTTGTATTACCATTTGGATTCAAAGTCTCTAACATGATGGAACTAAGAAGAAGAGAGAAGGATTTGCCTTCCACAAGTCGAATAAAACAACTAAATTCTTGCTGGAAGGAAAATATTAAAAATTTGAATAACATTGTTAAAGCATGCAGCGAAGCCATATTGAAAAGAGAAGAACTGTTCAAGAGACTCACGGAGATAGACCTAGCAGGAGGTACTAACGAAGTACAAGACCCTAAATTAATTCTCAACTCAATGTTTCTAACAAAGCAACAATTTGACGTACAAGTTGAGATATTTAAAGAGTTATCAGTGGAAATTTTTTATGGCATACTCGAATATAATGAAGATGAAATAGACAATTGGTTAGATTATTATTCTGTGAAAAATAAAGATATTGAGGAAACAGTACATGGTATTTCTCTTGACTTAAGAGACTTGGAAGGTGAGTTATTCAACATTAAAACCCGACATGAAATGAATGTCGCACCAATGAAAAGTTATATTGAAGATTGGTTCAGCAAGGCAGTCGACAAATTAATCAAATAAGGTCAAGAAACAGTTGAGACGGTTCTTGTAACCGTCAATGAAGATAATAAAAGGAGAACAACAATCAAGTGAATACACAAGAGACCATCATAGCAAGTTCACGATGATCACATTTTCCTTTCTTTATCAGTTTTTCATCCAGTTACTCTGCTTCTTTAACTAGAAAGGTTTAACCAAAATCTGATAACTTCTCCCTATCTTTGTTCTAGGCCTTGCTACTCTGCATCACCCACCATTCTCCTTCTACAACTTACTTCTTGTCCATATTTGTTTTATGGTCCGCGGGAGCCCCAATCCCAGTCCTAAGGACAAATGCATCTAAATTTCAAAGCATTGTAACAAACTATATATTTTTCAAAAATCCCAAGAGAACTATTTCGGGATCAGTTTTGACTATACTTTGTAACTCTCAGTTTTGAGTATAAAGTATTTGACATTGATCTATCATTATCTTTATTTGAGCTCCCTGCGTTTTTACTCTATTAAAGTTCTCTTATGCATGCAGACCATCTTCTTTTATTTTATGTGATTAGAAATCTTTAGTTTAACTATGATGGATATGAGGAAATTTTTTCTATCTTTTTCAAGTGTATGAGGTGTGCGGTTCCAGGTCATTTCTCAAGAACTCTTTTTAAAAAAAAGGAAATCAGAACATTTTATTTCTTGTTATTTTTTCTTGCAATCTTTATATTTCCTTGATTATCACGACGAACTTCTGCAAAGTCCCATATTCTAAAAATCTAGAGTCCCAAGAAAATATTAAAATAAAGAGGAGTACCACCTCTATAAAAACCAGGGGGATTTGTATCCCTGTGAGGTTGTCGTTTCGGTCATAATGGATTCAAGTGTCAACAAACCCCCAAATCAAAAAGTGGTTCTACTGGTAGCACCATTTTTCTAACCAGGTCAAAATTACAACTTTTTTCAAGCATGACCTTAAAAAATCAAATAGTTGCTTAGAAAAACCTCAAAATCAACACCTAAATAAAAAAGTGACGCTACCTAAAGAAAAATGTTTTTTTCAAAATGTTAAAATTATAGTTAATTACGACATAATTGAAACTATGGCCTTGACAACAAATCCTTGTGCAAATAAAAAACCTAAAATTGGATCCTAAATGGTCACTTGAAAATTTATTTACTAACTTTTTTTTGAATTTACATTAAAAATTAAATAAAGAGAAAGGAGAAAATCTTCACAAATTTTTTTTAAATGAAGAAAAAAACACATTAAAAAATATATATTCAAAACCCAAATTAAAAAAAAAAAAAAACATTA
>JASDQU010190396.1:13181-28359 GCA_032191745.1 Picea mariana
TTTAATGATCTTGAAATTAGAAAACCATGCTCAAGGATGGTTTCATTTTTTAATGAGCTTGAAATCAGAAAACCATGCTCAAGGCTGGTTTCATTTTTTAATGAGTTTGAAATCAAAAAACCATGCTCAAATATTCTCTTCTTGATCACGAATTCCAAGAGGACAGGTCTTTGGAAGGACACCATGTCAAGGGACAAAACTGAGTCATGGCTTCCAAGAGATCTTCACTTGACGGAAGAAACACACTTTGGAAGGAACACATGTCGAGAGTTGCAATAGGGGTAAGGAGATTAGGCTCCAATAGCCCTACCGAAGAGATTACCATGTCAACTACCAGATCCAAGTCATAAGGGAGTGAGCTTACTGTGAGAGGCTCATCTACATCGACAATTGAAGGCATGGGAGACAACACCACATAATTGACCTGTGGCAGGGGCGATATCGTCTGCATATAAGAACCATTTAGGGAGGTCATTGAGTTGATGGTCAAGTCAAGGCCAACGAACGAAAGTTGATCAATAGTCACCATTCTTCCATCTTGCAGAAAATATATCACATGAAAAAGAGTGGACACGATAGATTTCATGGCATAGACATAATCTCTCCCAAGGAGTAAATTGAAATCCAAGGGTTCTTGGACTACCATGACATCAACAAAAATAGTTTTCCCTCCCAAAGTTATGGGAAACTGAGGAAGGATCCCTAAAGGGTGACTGGTTCTTCTGTTGAAAGCAAACAGAGTCTGGGTAACTGGCACAAGTTGAGGATAACCCAAAGCTTTCCAATCAAGAGAGGACAAAATACTAATGGATGAACCTTTGTCTATCAACGTCTGAGGAACATCTCGATCACAACCTTGTACTGTAATATTGAAAGGAATGTGAGAGGGAAGACGAGGTCCAGTTAGCACACCCCAATTAAAAATGATGGCCTCATTACTTGGAGGGGGTTCTATTGGAGAAGGAGGAAATCCCTCTAGCACAGTATATTCTATATCAATGACAAAAACATGGGTAGCATCGGGTTTACTCTCTAGCAGGAGAGCAAGATCGACTGATAATGAGATTAGATTGACCACTTGGGTTTCATTCTCCAAGGGAGAATGGGGTCTACGGATGGAAAGGGATCGACCACTTGGGTTGCACTCTCTAACGGGAGAGTGGGATTGACTGCGGATGGGATCGGATCGACCACTTGGTCAACTGGTTCAACTAAGGACATGACCATATTGACTACATGATCAACCAAACTGACCAATGAAGGGACCGGTTTGATCATTCCATCAACTACAGGAGGGTTGAGAGTAAGCTTGCAATAAGAAGCTCGAAGTTGAGGCTATGAAACAATCACGTCTTCCAGTAATTTCGAGGCTTTGTCCATACGATGGCAAAGGTGAGTTTGATGACTCCCTCCACATAACATACGCGGGAACTTGACTCTACCTTTCTTCTTCCTAATGTTATCTTGACTAGTTGACGGTAGGTCATCAACATGTTGTTCAAAGGCTGACGAGATGGGTTGGCGAGGGTGTGTAGACCATGCTTCTATAACCTTGGATATACTAGGGCAATCCTTAAGAAGATGGATACCCTTACAAAGCCTGCAAGGGTACTTGGGCTTACCAGTCATTTGGGTTGTCTTAGCATCATAAACATTCCCAACACGATTATCAATAATTGGTGGTTTTCCAACATGTCTAATAGTGGTTGGAAGTTTAGATCCTTGCTTATTTTTCTTCTTCTTATTCTTCCTTTTCTTCTTCTTCTTATCCACCGGGTTACTAGCTTCAGAGCTTTCACTCGACGAAGAAGATGAAACGGAAAAATACCTTGCAAGTGGAGAAGGTGAATAAGATGAATGATCAACATGAGGTTGATGTTCTTGGGGGAAAGTTCTTACAACAGAAGCACTAGCTGCATTCGAGATTACCTGAGTGGAAAAAAACCATACTAGTAATCCAATTGTGAGACCTAGAAGGCTCAAAGAAGTGATGTGAGGAGGACCAATGTTTCTGTAAGAAGGAAAGAAAAAAGGTTCCTCTGGAAAAGGGGTTCCTTCATTGGTCATTCTAGGAACTGACTCCATTAAACATAGATCCAACCTAGAGTCTTCTAGGGAAAACAAACAACATACGCTAAAAATAAAGTAAGCAAACAAGCAATCAAAACTTTCTCACAATGAACGCACTAGTTGGTGATGAAATCCAATGTCACGGGATCAAAGTAAGAAAGGGTTGATATAGAGTGGGTGGAAAAGTTACATTGACAACCTGCTTAACGGACTTATGCCTTGGTGCAAGCTCCCATACATAATCGTGGGTATACTCTCCAAGGGGCCTGAGTGAGTTTGGCCAATGTTGATTCTAGGTACTGTGAAGACTTGCCACTCTAGAGTCACCTCATGTAAAGACCCTAAAGATATAGGCCACTAAGGTTACCAATTACTATAGTGATGCCTAGGGAAATAGTCGACAGTTTGATCCACACGCAAAGACATGGTACCTAGCCCGAAATCAACTTGAAAGGTTTCCACTCATCATTGTGGGTATACCATAAAGCAACCCCCATAATACGTGCAATCTCTCCATCAAGACCAACAAAGCAGGGTGGGTAACTCTGCCAGTCTCAATGCGATCTCAGGTTTGACCCTTGTGTGAGAAGGGCTTCCCAGGACAAGATGTAGCAAGTGGATTTGAACTCTCCCTATCACAAGATACTATGTTTGTTTGCATCTTTGGAAAGTTAACTTTCACACCTATTCCAAAGCCCTACAACTAATCTGATGTAGGTTTGCTACTAGAAAACATGAAAATGTCTAATCAATTTTATAAGCACTTTATTTTTAATGCTGTTGTTACTCAAGGGGAAAATGGCATGGAATAAATGATGCTTTGAACGCCTCTAAACAATGCAAAGAAATGAGAATGAAAATATTTCATTTCGATGAAAGATATAATACGAGGAGGAGAAAATGTTTATCATTCCTAGATGCACAATGTCCCAAAATTTTTAAACTCATCAATATCAAGATTCTCAAGAAATGAACAAAAGAGAATGTACACCAATACACGATTCTTGCCCCCCCAGCCATGAGCGGGAATTGTTTTTAAGAATTCAAGACCAAAAAACGCCAAAAATCATACAATTTCGTTACTTCAAATGAAAATATGCCCCCCAATCTAATATAAAGCAAGAAATTAAAATGTTGTGTTTCAAAGATAGCTAAAAGAAATAGCAAATCACTTCAAAATAAACACAACCCAAACAAAGTTTCTCTTTTAGCACGAATTATTCAGAAAACATAAGTGTTCTTTTCACTAAACAATTATAAATAACAACAAAGCTTTGTAATTGAAAGACACTCAAAGAAAGAGATCAAATATTTCAAAAGAAAACAAGCTAAAGAAAAGATGGCTAAAAGCAGCTCAAAGACTATCAAGGAGACTGTAAACATGCCATATCACAGATCTAGGCAAGAAAAGCCATCAAAAATCAATTTTTCAACAATCGTCGTAGGCTATAGACCAACACAGAGCGACGACCCCCAATCGTCGCAGTCTAAAGAACAAATACAGTGTGGTGATGTCATACTATGTCAAAAAGGTAGTGTGCGGTAATCCTAGATTGTTGCACTGTCCCTCAAAGCAGGGTGCAGCGATCAAATGAAAATGGAAAAAATAAAAAGCATGAAGGTTTTTCTAGTGAAGTTTAACAGTGAGAGAGTCAATTTGGATCTCCCAGTGACTCGGAAAAAAGAACCCAAGCAATCAAATCAAGAAATCAAGACAAACTAGGAAAAAAATATGCTCCCCAGTATGGTCGCCAATTTTGTTATCGGGTTAATTGTTAAGTGCGTACACAAATCAATCCCCCTAGATTCACTACAAAACTAGAACAAAACAAGACAATACACTACTCTTTCCTTAGATTCGATTATCAAATGAGAAATGGATCTAGAATATACCTTTTAAATATCAAAGATCCTACTTTGCCAATGCAATCCAAGCTCCGTCATGAGGCTTATGAGGAAATATCTGCAAAAGAATGCAAGCCAACAAAGACAGGAATAACAGAGCCTATTTGATATGAAACTATGTATGTGATCAAGGAATTATACAATATGGACAAATAAGATTCATATAGGAAAGAAAAGTGCATCTGTATTAAATAATAGAAAGAGAGATTATAGCCAAGGCCTTGATGTCGTAAGGTCCCTTCCAACAGTTCCTTACTTCTCACACACTTCTTGCTCCAAGGATTCTGAGATCCATAATATATCTTGACAAAGCAAAGCTCAAAGCCAATATACAAGCTCCAAAAACTCCAAGCTACAAAACCCAAGATAACTTTCTCCATGAGAGATCCTCTCCTTTTTTAAGCTGAAGAGGATAAGGTGAGGAGGTTAGGATGATCCCACTAAATCATGAAAGCGAATAAGATCCAAACCGTTCAGAGGCCACCTCACTATAGAATCTTCTCTTTCTAAAAGCATCGAGAAGATGCCCATTTTTTCGACGTATAGAAATCGTCGCACCCTAGATATAGTGCAGCCTATGATGACATCACAGTGTAGCTTTAGAGCAGGGTACGACAATCAGGCATCACTGCACCCTGTGTATAGTGAAACCTGTGATGATATTCCTTAATAGGGCTTTTACAAAGAAAAATACAATTTCTTCTCCCAGGCAAATTTCTTCTCCCTTCTTTTTTCAGGAATTTAGGCTACTGATCCTTCTAAAGACAAAGGATAGGTTTACAACATTAAAAATCATAAGAGTGACAAAAATAATGTGTGACAAACTGGAAATCCAAGTCCATGGTGGTTGTTGGAGGCATCTATGATCGTAATCCCATCCTTTTGGAAGCTTGTGTCAACTTTAATAGCCCTCCAACACTGATGAAATTCAATCATGCATGGTTGAATGTAGAAGCCTATAAATCTTTAATCAAAGGGCTATGGAATCTACTGTCTGAAAGTTCAGAAGGATTTTTTATGCAACAATTTTCCAAAAAACATCTCTATAATATCTCAAGCTACTAAGATATGGGCCAAGGAGTAAAATTAAAAAGATAGTGAAGAACTGTGTATAATTGAGTCAAGGTTGGGGGGAATTTTAATCAAAGGTCAATCAGGGCAAGTCTCTGATCTTCATAGTTCAGAGCTAAACTCTCTTCTCCAGAAAAGATAGGACTTGCATGCGTATGAAGAAATCAAGTGGCAGCTTAAGAGCTGAGCTCTTTGGATCAAAGAAGGCGATGAAAATACTAAGTTCTTTCATAATTTTGCTTGACAGAGGAAACATGTTAATACTATATGGGGAGTCAAAAACTCTAGGGGGAAATGGTCTCATCTTTTGATGATTTGGCGTCTGCTGGGACATATTATTTTTCAGATATTTTTAAGGAGACATCTAGATTCCCAATAGAATAAATCCTAATGGTGGTCTCTCTTTATCCTAAGTTAGTCTCAGAGGAAGAGAATGTCTCCCTGAAAGGAGGAGTTTTAGATAAGGAAATTATATCTAATATTGAATCCTTTCAGAAAGGTAAAAGCCTCTAGCCAAACGACCTCTCGGTAGAATTGTTCCTAGGATTCTATGATTTGATAAAGGAGGACCTAAAGAAATTAGTATATGAAAGAAAAAGTTTCAGATAAGGAAATTCTATCTAATCTTGAAGCCTTTCAGAAAGGTAAAAGTACTGAGCCAGACGACCTCTTAGTAGAATTCTTCCTAGGATTCCAAGATTTGATAAAGGAGGATCTGAAGAAAGTAGTAAATGAGTCTCAAAAAATGGGGGAAAGTTTGGCTCTCCTTCAATAATGCCTACCTGGCACTAATTCCAAAAAATAAAGATTCATCTTCCTTTGAGGATTTTCATCTGATTTATTGTTGCAATCTTATATATAAACTAATTGACAAGATTATTACATCTCGTCTCAAACCTATTTTCAATGGGTATATTTCGGTTGAGAAATTTGGTTTCCTGGATGGTCGTCAAATTCACAATGCAATATCCATTATGCAAGAAGTCCTTCATTCCTTTAAAACTAAGAAAATTCTGGGGTGCATGGTAAAGTTGGATCTCGCTAAATCCTATGTTAAGGTTAATTGGACCTAATTTTAGGTTGACCTTGATTCAAATGAGAATAAATATTCATACTGTTAACTAGATCATGGGTTTCATCGAGACTTCTTCTCTATTCATTTTAATTAACAACTCATCATCTCACTTCATGTTCCCCTCCAGGGGTCTTCGGGAAGGATGCCCTCTTTTCATTTTCATGTTCCTATTTGTTGTGGATGGATTGAGCATACTTATTTTTCAAACTATTGAAAGAAAATTAATCAAAGGAATAAATGTGTCAAAGGATGTTTCTCTAACACACTTGCTATTTTTAGATGATGTCATACTTTTTGATGCAGGTCTAGTGTTAGTAGTGGAGCCTGATTATCTTCCTGATTTAGAGGTCTTTTACTTTCAGTCATGTTTATATCCCATGAAGTATTTACACCCCAGAAGTATGTACACTCTTCCACGCGGGGGAGTGCAGAGGGGGGGTACCCCCTCTGCGGGGTCCGGGGGGGCTATCCCCCCGGCTGGGGGCAAAGCCCCCGAAGAAAAAATTTCCTTGTAAAAGTATATTGTAATTTCATTGTGAATTTGGACCATTCATTATAAGGTCGCAGATCTAACGATAGAGATTATGTTAGGGTTTTTTGCCCTAGAAGGAAACCCTCTTTTATGAGGGAAATGTATTGTGGCTATGTAGGTTGGCAAGTATTGTATTCTGAGAGAGGAGACTGTGAGAGAAAGAAGAGGAAGTTACAATGGGTTTTGCTGTAGGCTGTATCCCTTCATTTTGTTGGATAATAATAAAGAAAGGACCTGGCAATTTCTATGGTGGACGTAGCCCACACTGGGTGAACCACGTAAATCTGTGTCTCTCTTGTATTGTGTATCTTCTGTGTTTTATTTCCGCATTTGTTTTATTTTATTGCTCCGTGGTTCTGTTCTTCTAACATATAGTACATGAGGTCAAAGGGTGGGCTGAGGTTTTTGAAGAATTTTACAAGGTGATAGGAATGCAAATCATTGTTTCTAAGTTGATGATCATAACCAGCTCATTGGAAGAGGAAGCTACTTGTCAGCTAAAGTTCTCTTGCATTTTGACAAGAGAAGTATCAAAGAGGGGCTCAAATACTTAGGATTCAAACTCAAGTCAAATGATTATTCCTTCAAAGACTGGGCCTATCTAATTAAAAACATCCAAATAAAAAATTCTTCTTGGGATCATAGGGGGATTTCGAGGGGGGTAGGCTAGTTCTGATCAATTCCATCTTTAGTAGTATCCCAGTTTTCTAGGCCACTATAGAAAAAATTCCAAAAGGAATTTTAAATAAGGTGAGGAAAATCTATTTTCAATTCATATGGAGAGGAAGTAAAGACAATGGTGGATCATACTTGGTGAAATTGAATTGGATTGCTCAAGCAAAGGAGATCAGGTGGGGGGTTAAGAATATTTTCCATTTTACCAAAAGTATTGCAACAAAGAGCCTATGGCGTTGGATTCACAACAAATCTATATGGGGGAAAGTCATAATAGAAAAATAAATTTAAGGCCAATCTATGGAGGAATGGATCAAGAACCCATGGAAAAATAAGGAATCGAGGTCCATCAGTTGGAAAGCGATGATGGATGCATACCATCTAATAGGTAATTGGTTGTGCTGACAAGTTATAAATGGGCACAGTGTGAGAATTAGGGAGGGTCTATGGATAAGAGACGAGGGAGGATTCAAATTATGTGAATGATAGGTAAAATAGCTTCATACTAAAGGTGTATACACATTATGGGATGCCAAGCTATATGTTGTGGATGGCATTGGACACAACGCCTGGAAAGACAAAGAGACCTTAGAATTACCAGAGCGGAAAAGAGAGGAGTGGAATTCCTACATAACATTATTGTCTTCAATTTTTATTCATATGTAGGAAGAGGTAGAGGATGGCATATGATGAGGAAGTCATATGATGGAATATACATTGCTAAGCTTGTATATCAAGTGTTGGTTATGAATGACTTTGATGGCACCGTGCAAGACTGGTGGAAGCCTTTGTGGAAGTCTAACTCTCCTCTTAAGGTAAGAACTATTCTGTGGCTGGATATTGAGAACAAAGTTTTAAGGTGGGATAATGGTATAAAGAGGGGATGGTCGGGTCCTGGTTGGTGTGCTCTATGTTAGAATAGTGAGGAATTGGTTCAACATTTGCTTGCAAATTGTCCCTACTCTCAAAAGGTCTTGTTAGGAGTGTGAACCACACTTAAGTTTGGCGATATGCCGATGGATGGAGATCTCAAATCATGGATCAAAGGTTGGTTAGAAGGTAATCATGACAGTCATTTCAGATCTTTTCTGTTCTTCATGGTTTATTTTGTTTGGTGGTCCCAAAAATCTATGATCTTTCAAAATAGGTTTATTCCAGAGGAAGCAACTGGTGGTCTAATTGTTAATCTCTCTTGTGAGCAAATGCATAAAGAGAAGGCCCCAAAACACAAGAATTTAGTAGCACCAGAGATTGATAAGGAGGTTCCATGGATTTTTTTCGACGGGGCCAGTCAAGGCCACCCAACGAGATGTGGACCTAGAGTTGTGCTCTATATAGCAGTTGATCACTTCTATAATATTATTTATACTCCAGGAAGGGGATCAAACACAAAGGTTGAACTGGCGGTTCTGTGGGCGTTATTATTTAAGGTGAGTTCTCTCAACCTGTGCAAAGTCTAGATTTACAGAGACTCTAAAATTGTGGTAGATTGGGTTAATGGGAAAGGAGACA
Organism: Picea mariana; assembly: GCA_032191745.1. NCBI lineage: Eukaryota > Viridiplantae > Streptophyta > Pinopsida > Pinales > Pinaceae > Picea > Picea mariana. The sequence continues at coordinate 22,022 of JASDQU010190396.1, forward strand.
TTCAGGTTGCTTGCCTAACAGTGCGCAAATCTCATGTGAGAGAAATTCTAGCGGGTATGGAATGGTACACTTGCAACCATATTTATCATGAGCTGAACAAGGATGCAAATAAACTCTCAAAGGATGCTCTGGAGCTCTAGGATGGGACTTTTTACTTTCAGGAATACTTTGATGGTCAACCTATGGAAGGCATGACATTCTACTTATAATTATGTTCTGAAAAGTTGGTAGAATAAACTCTAGTGTTTTGTAATATGTAGTGTAATGTAAAAATTCCCAAACAATCTAGGTTATATAGATTTTTCAAGTTTGAAGAAAATAGAAAAAACAATTTAGAAGAGACAAAAAAGTAATTAACGCTGAACAAAAATTTCAAAGAAATTTATTTTGGACAGGAATATATATATTTCTTTTATGAAATATAAAGTTTTTTCTTAATCGAAAAAAATAGGAATGGATGATATAAGTAAACTATTTCCAAAAATATTTTTATGAATGTATTCATGCCATATATGACATTTGTACTTTTGTTATTCATATTTGTTTATTGGTTTTTAATCTCTTGATGGGATTTTGATAAGTTTCAAAATAAACTAATAGCTAACTTTATTAGGATGGGATTTTGAAAAACTTTATTAGGATGGGATTTTGATAAGTTTCAAAATAAACTAATAGGACCAACATTACTTTATTAAAATCAAATCGATAACATTGTACTATTCCTTATCAATATATTATGTTCAATTATTTTTTATTTTTTAAAGCATGGAAATTAGAATGGTAATTTTATGTTAAACTAAATTAAAAAAAGTTAAAGAGGTATATTGTTCTATTAACAATTATTACCAAATTTGAGTAATGGTTTGTTGAAATTAAAAAAAAAAAATCAATATTATTTTTATTTTCATTAATTTTAGTAGATGTATTTCCATTAATTTTAACAATTCTTTATTTTTAAGTCGTTATGCCACTTACTTCGATTTATTATACTTACATATTATATTATTATTATTAAATTTGAACAATGGTTTGTATATTTTAATATTGTATTTATTTTCATTAAATTTTAATTAATTTTTGTAAAAGTTATTCTAATTTCTATAACTTCATTCAATTTATTATACTTATATTTTATATGATATTATAAAATTAGGTTTAACTAATATTTATGTTTGGAATGATTATGGTGAAAGGGTGGAGAGATCATGATGATTGAAAATAAAGTTTTCAAATGTTTTTAGCTGTTTTGTGGGGATTTTAATGTGGTTGATAATCATTGATTATGGGGGTTTTAATGTGGGGATTTTAATGTGGTTGATAATCATTGATTATGGGGGGGTTTTAATGTGGTTGATAATCATTGATTATGGGGAAGAGGGGGCATGGATCACTCTCAAAGTCAAACATGTGATTTTTTTATTCAAATAGATATGAATGCCATGACTTATTGAAGATGTTGCTCACTTGAAATAATTTCCACAAAGGCGTAGAAGGACATTGTTCAAATTTGATAGAGCCATGTCTTTGGAGCACATTCTTTTTATTTTGATTCATTGGGAGGTATGTTGGTGTGCATGGATGGAACAACCATGTTATTGGACCACCAACCAATTTGATTCAAACTCTCTAAGGGGTGCACAAAATGTGCATGTACATAAATAGAGATATCATGAACACCTCTCATCCACAAAGTCCATATTGTTTATCATATATCATAATTGTTTGGAACCTTCTCCATTGGCCTCATGGGAATGTGGGTTGGCTCACCTGGTATGTTGACACTATTAATTGCATGGTGGCCTTTATTAGAGGATATAGTAAGAAAATTGTTTATGTCCATCAAAATTGTAATTAGGTTATTATAAAGGAATATGAGGAGGTGTACATGTCGTTCAATCCAATCCATTTGACTTATAAAATTAGAACCGATCAACTAAAATGCACCATCTACCAAAGATTAACGAAACTCGTCAAGCTCGTGGAGCTCAAATCCAAGCTCGAATTCATTGGATCTACTCTAGGGGCACACTAGCAAAGGGTATTTTCAAATCTTTAGCCATCAAGGAGGTTGGGGGAAAATTATCAACCCTCATGACTTGGGAGGGGTGTTGCATCACAGGTTAAAAAACAATTGAATTTCAGTTTTTCACCCACTACTTGATCTTACTCCAATTGCAATATTATATGAAAGAAAGACAAAAAGTCCTACACAGTTCTTAGATGTAATTCCTATCAAGGAATCTTAGGAACAAAAATGGCCATGTGATCAATGAACTTCCTTAAATAAGATCAGTGTTTCCCTCAAGAAATCCCATGGTCTTGATGGCTTCCCATTTAAATTCGATAAGGCCACATGAGATTTTGTTGGATTGGACCTACTCAAGGTATACAAATAGGTGTTGAGAAAGTAATCACTCATTGCAAACATCAACCATGGGTTTATCAAATTCATTTCCAAAGGAAAAGACGCAAATCTTATCACTAGATGGAGACCAATCACATTGTTTAACACTTCATATAAGATACTAACCAAGGCCCTAGCTTTGCACTTGAGGGATATTCTAATTAAGATTGTGAGACTAGAGGAGACAACCTTTATTCAAGGGTTATATATTCTAGACAATGTCATAGAAGTTTGGGAAGGTATGTAGTGATTGTACGTTGGGCCTTGATGGCCTCTTTATTAAAATCAACTTTGGGAAGGCCCATGACAGGTTTGAATGGTATTTAATCATTACTATGCATAAATCCCTAAGTTTTTCCCTTTCTTCATCCATGAGGAGGAAACCCTATTTGTAAAGGCTTCAACCTATCTCTCCATTAATCATTATAAGTTTGAAGAGGTGGGAATTTCCACTCCATTTGACAAGGTTACTCTTTTTCTCTATCCCCATATTTCCTCTGTGTGAAGGCACTAGGATACTTGTTAAATCACAGAGTGGGCTTATGAATATTTAAGGGGAGCCCCTTTCTTGTCTTGGGTGCAAGTCATTTACTTAAAAATGACTTTTCATATGACTATGTTTTTACTATTCTATACATTTGATTGTCCTAGGATAAACTATGGATTTTTTAGATACCTTTTTCTTTACCTCTAGTTATAGCATTCAATGGCATAAAACATCATATTATTGACAAAGTACTAATATAATCCCAAACTTGTTATCCAATCAAGATTGTGCATGGATTCAACCAAGCTTGGAGTTTAAATTTGTTAGAATACCCTTTTATTTCCAAGTTTCACCCAAGGATTTATGGGAGGTTGTTGTAAAGAGGGTGGAGAAGAAAATTAACAAATGGATAAAAAACCTCTTGGCATTGGCTACTAAGTTTCAAATATGCAACAAGTTCTTGGAGGTTACTCATGCTTACTAATATTCTTATTGGGTCCCATTAGAAGTGGCTTACATATGCCTTGAAAAAACCATTAGGAGCTTTCTCTAGACCATCTCTAACAAGGGAAAAGTTTTACACATAAGCAGTTGGGATATTTGTTACGTGTAGAGAGAGTTAGGGGGCATGGGCATGATCAAGACAAGGATTTGGTCATAGGATCATTGTGAAAATTCAATGGTCTGAGTTTTTTGTTCCTTAGACTATTCTTATCAAAGAACAAGGAAAAGGCACCCCATGGGGAGGGAAATCCTCCCCGCTGTAGGCTAGTTGAAATAATTCAATAACTAGAAGGAATAACCCTTCAAAATGTTTAAATTTATAATAAATGTTCTTCAAATGAATTGAAGAAGTATTAGTGTTTCAAATTCAAGACTTGAAACCACTGATAGATACAAAATGAATGAAATACGCTTAGAAAAATCTAAATCAGACATGTATTCATATTCATAAATGACACCATATTCCCATTTAATAAACTTTCAAGATGATAAAACAAAATAATTTAAACAAAATACCCTTTACCCTCTTATTAGCCCCTGCCACATCCGGGACTATAGCATTCAGTATGAAATCAATGCACGTTGACTTCATATTAGTAACCACTTTCTTGAAGAATATTTCAAAAACAGGGACTATAGCATTCAATACGAAATCAATGCAAGTTGACTTCATATTAGTTAACCACTTTCTTGAAGAATATTCCAAAGTTTTGTAAATACATTCATTTAACTTAATTTTTATGAAAACTAAAATATTTATGAAATATTTTAAATTCATACATTTAAATTATTCATTGGTACAACCATTGTGACGGGACATAATTGTCCACGGTGTATGAGACTTTCATAAAGCATTGTGAGTTTAAAAATAAATTTTAAATAAATAATTTGAAAAATGTTATAAATGGCCATGTACTATTCAATTTTAATTCAATTTAAAGTCATAAAATCATATTAAATGCTCTGCTATTGCAGGTTTTGGGAAATCACAATGTTATAAAATTTTGGGAAGGGCAACATTGCAGATTTTTGGGAACAACAAGGTTGCAGGTTCCACTAGTTTCATTAACATTTTATTTTATGGAGTTTTATCACTAAGATCGTATGGTCTTGTACCGGATTGTCTCCATTTCAATTTTATCTTAAGTTTTAGGTTTAATATGACGTTATTTCGATTATATAATCTGGTTGCTACGTGTTTAACAGTCCCATGCATAGATTCTTAAGCGTGGCGAACTAGGGTAATCTAGGCATTAGTAGATTCCAGTTTTTTCATTAAATATAACTCAAAGAATAGGCCACCAAGAAAACCGATGGTTGCAGTGCAGGGGTTGAGAATGGATTTATGTCCTTCTATAAATAGTGAAGATAAATGGAGGATGAAATTTCCATTCTCTTAGTGTTTAATTAGATAAAGAATGAAAACAACACAAACCCTGTTCCAGTGCTACACGTTTTTGGCCGCTACAACGACCATGGATGGCGTATCACAATATTTCTTTGAAGTTTCTATTTAGAATAAAAACATTGTTACGAAAGTAAAGTTTCTACATAATGAGTGCATGAGCAAATTGAAATCATCAAAATTAAAAAGCACCAAAAATGAGCAAGAATATAGAATATACATTGCGGATCCCAACCTTTACTATAAGGTTAATGGTGATGAATCTCTGATTCTAGTACTATATGTTGATGATATGTTTCTTATTGGGACATAACACTTGATAGCTTGGTGCAGAGAGGAGATGTGGGGCTTGGGTACATATCCTCAAATGAGAAGATAACAAACATTCTCACTAATCCATTGTCTAGAGTGAATTTTGAGTACTTCATAGACAAGCTTGGGATGATGTAGAATGTCCACCCTCATTAAGAGGGAGGTGTTATGTTTTCTCTCCTCTAGCCAACTAACTCCTCTGGACAAGGGTTTCCCTAATTAGTCATGTGAGGTGACTGAGGGAGTAATGATCAGTTGGGTACAAGTATTGCCTAATCCATGTGAGGTGGCTAGGTGTGAATAAGACTTGAAGCTTAGCCTTGCCTATTCCATGTGAGTTGGCTAGATGTGAATGAGGCTATGGTCGTAGTCTTTCCTATGCCATGCGAGGTGGATAGGTCGAATAATACTACTGGGAGAGGAGAAACATCACAACATGGTCATGGAGACCATGGAAGTGGTTGTGTACCACTGGACAACATGCTAGTAGCTATGTGCTACTAGTGGATTGCTACGTAGTTGTGAGACTATGGCAGTGGTTGTATACCATTGGACAATAGTTGTGTACTACTATGACATGGAAACAATTGTGTAATATTGGATGACATTGCAGTAGTTGTGTGCTACTAGTTGATTGCAACATAGTCATAAAGAATGTGGTGGATGATTTGAGCTACCGATGGTATGGTAGTAGTAGTATGCTACTAGTTGATTGCAGAGTAATCAGTGGATTACTAGATGAAGGAACCAAGACACTGGTTTCATGAAGAAACCTAGATATAATGTCTTGGGGGACATTGGTTCCATGAGGGAACCTTGATATGTCCTAGATATGTTTGAGGCAGAGATCAAGAAGGAGTACATCGTTCCTCACAACCCTCAACAGAATGGGGTCGCAGAGGGGAAGAACAGATCTATTGTTGAAATAGTCAAGGCGAGGATTCATGATCAACATTTACCTATGTTTCTGTGGGAAGAGGCATCCATGACTGTAGTGTCTGTTCAAAACATAAGTCCTTGAGGAACATGACTCCCGAGGAGGCCTTCACTAGAGCGAAGCCTGAGGTTGGACACTTCAGGATATTTGGGTGTTCAGTATACATTCATGTACCCAAGGAGAAAAGGACCAAGCTAGGGCCTTCAGGTAGAAAGGATACATTTGTGGGGTACAATGATTCTTCGAAGGAATACCGGATCTACATCCTTGGTCAGAGATAGATTGAGTG
>JASDQU010190401.1:18420-38623 GCA_032191745.1 Picea mariana
CATACTCACATCCCCTCCTCTTGGTCACCGGATTTGTAAAGCTATAATTTGATGGCTCTTCAAAGGGTAATCCAAGACCAACATGCTTTGGGGGCGTTCTCCAAGATAGTACTAGGTGAATTCTTCACATCACAGCAGGCCACCTGGGACTCAACACAAACAATGTAACAAAATTGTGGAGTCTCATCAAGGGGGTCAAACTAGCAATCTATCTCAACATAAACCAACTCATTGTGGAAGGGGACTCCTGGGTGATAATATCACTAGCTTCAAAAATTGTCCATGGCTCCAGTCCATCAAAAGTCTCCCCAAGCTGGAGGCTTCTGGGCCTGCTTGAAGAATTCAAATCCCTCTTGTGACCCACCATCACTCTCATCCCTTCCCATGTGAAAATAGAGGCTAACAAGGTAGCATATTTCATGGATAATAAGGGAGGCATCTAAAAGGAGGAGATGATTCAAATGGATGCTTGAATCTCCCCAGCTCCCTCGTTATTGCACCAGTGTATGGAAATCTCTCAACATGATTTCCCTCCTTCGTATGGGGTGCCATGTCGATAGCATGTAGAGACTAGTATTAAAGGATCATGTCACCACCCTCACACCTAGTTCTCGTATGGAGGGTAGCATTCAAGGCACTTCATAGCAAGTTCGGCAGCTTCCTCGCGCAGGTTTAATGGTGCCTTCAGTGCGCCATGGCTAGTGGATGATGATGGGTATGAGAGGCATGTGTAAGGTCATTTCAGCTCCCTTGGCACCCCTCCACTTCCTCTAGGTATGTTACGGTTCCTCCCACTCAACTTAGCTATTGCATTTTATATTTGCTCCTGTCATTCTCCCCGCTCTGCGATTTCCCAAGCAGCTTATAGTCTCGTTTTTCCTCACCGCCATGCCATGGGAGCATGGAAATCCTAACAGAGGGCCTTCTTGGTACAGCTATGCTACTAGGAAGCATCGAATTCGTAGGATTTCCTAGGCTTCTTCCACCACTCTAATATGTCGAGATGGGGAGAAAAATATGCCTCCAATGGCCATTATAGAGGAGGAGATTCTGGAAGAGCCAATTATGGTTCCATCGGACTCCCTTCTCTACATAATCCCAGACCCACATGACCCACCTAGCACTAGTCACTATGTCCATGTTGTAGCGTGCACCTCAGACTGGATGACTTGCATAATTCAAGAAGATATTTCATCGGTCGACTACCCAATAGAGCCTCCACCACCCTCCTCAGCTCCAGACCGAGACCCGCACTCCACTTGCTGCCTTGCGCCAGAGCATCTGGAGCTCATCTTCGAGATGCACAAGGAAATGTAGGAACAACTTCACAGGCATACCTTTCTCAGCAGCTGACTCAACATTCTGTATGGAGTGCTCTCGAGCTCACAAAGCCAGCAACAATGCCCAACATGCATGCAACTGTATGTCTTCACGCCTCATGGTGGAACTTAGGCTAGCACAAGTTTCACTTGTTCTTTTGATGCTTAGTCCTTCCCTTTCAGCTCTATGCACTTTTTTTTTTCCAAAGATACAATGGATTCTCCATAATCCTTTTCAGGATTCTCTCTGCATGTTCAGACACTACATTCCCTTGCCACATGTTTCGGTTTCCAAATGTTTGGTGGAATAGGTGGCGTTTTTTTGTCTTTATATAGCTAGAAGAGAAGGTCGCCATCTATTTCGATTTCCACTTGTCTGGCGGAACAGGTGGCAGACCTCTAGAAATGTCCTCATTATGTATGATTACAACAGATTTTTGAGGAATTAAATCTTTTTATTTACAAATATATATATATATATTTTAAATTTATTTTTTTATTCTTTTATGTATTAATAGTTTCTCGTAGAATAAATAAACAAGAAACATGAATTGGTCTAATGGTTAAAAATTGTATGTTTCTTCCTCAGAGGTCATGGGTTCAAATCCAGTGGGGGGTAGGATAATTTTTATTATTTTATTGGTTTTAACCTTGATAGTTTTTATTTTTCGTTAAAGAGGGGTAATTAGTTTATTTTTCTTTAACTTTTTACAAGAAATTAGGGTAATTAGTTTTTGTTAATTTTGTTAATAATTGTAAATAAATATAAAATAATGTAAATAATTTTGTTAGTTTTTATTTTAATTTCATTTTATTTTATTTTATTTTTAATTATTCTCCTAATGTTTAAGAAGTGAAAAAATAAAAATAAAAAGTGAAAATTAGAGAAAATTTTGTTACAAGTCGTGGGACCTTTGCCACCCAGGTTCTATTCCAACTATCCATAGGGGCTAAGTTATTTAGTCGCTAAGTGTGGATCTCTTATGCGGGTGGAATTTTTCTTTTGTAGGCTCAAGAATCAATGGTCCAGAATAACCCACGAGCTTGATCAATGGTTGTTGAGTGACTATTTTTAAAAGGCCATAACTTTTTCTACAGGTGTCGAAATGAGGCATGTGATACCTCGTGAGAAAGGTACTGGACAAAGGAACACAGTGGTATAGGTTTCTAGGCCAAACAACTAACATGAGATATCATAAAACAAGAACAACAATGGACCATGGATTTAGGGGGGAAATTAGCCATACCAACTTCAAACAGTCATATCAGGAGCTATGGGCCAAAAGGTTTGCGGGCCCCAATGGGGGTATTTGATACGTCAACTTACCGGGGGCGTAAATTTTGCACACGATCTTCGTTTGGGGTGCTCGATACACCGTTGGAAAGGTCTAACCGAGAAGAACGATTTTCGAATGGCCTAGGCTAGTGCGTAAAGCAGTCGTCTGGGCCCCAAATCCCCAAAAAATGTCGTTTAAGGACTCAAAATGGCCCCAGCAGTTTGGAACCCAAAAACTATCGAAAAACTGCTAAAGTGGAAAACTCTCTTCTCAGCTAGTGGAATAGGTGGGTGGCCACCGATATGCATCTGGATCGCTAAATCCATAAACACCTAGAAACTTTCGGGTAACAGAAGATAACGCTAATGGGACAAGTTAATGATTTTTTTTAACGAATATTAGTCGTAAACTGTCTGAGGGTGAAAATGATCACTCATGAGTCTGTTCATCTTCTCTTTGTAACGCTTACATGTCCATTTTTTAAATGTCAGAAAAGAAAAGAAAGGAAAAGAAAACAAACATTCATGAGAACGAGGGGTGTCTCTCTTGTCTTATAAAAGAGAACTCATAGCATAGAGATAGGAATTTTTCCCTTTGCAACAAAATATGGTACTATTATTTCCAAGTAATAAAGAGAAGAAGACATTTTGAAGTCACGATTGTTTTGCAATTGTTTGTGGGACTATTCTACACTTGTATTTGTGGTTTAAGTTTTTTGGTTATTGATCATGTGAATTATTTTTGTACTTATTATCTAAAATCTTTATGTTGTTGTGATTTCTTATGAGTGCAAGAGTGATTTTAAAGTTTCCTTCTTCAACTATTTGAGATGATTTCTATAATATTATTGTGCTAACATTTATGGGTTGTCGTGAACTAATTTTGTAGTCTAGATATTATTTTCATTGTACTCATTTCTATTAGTTTTGCTCCCAGGATAGGTTAGAATTAGTTACATAAGATTAGTTAGCTTTGAGTTTTATTAGCCTTAGGATTAATTAGAACTCTTTGGGGGGGTAATCCATTGTCTTTCCCCTTCTTTTTGTTTCAATTATGAACGGTGGCAAGGCCCATATACTCGCAGGAAATGCTACACCAAACGAGAGTGGGTCTAATTGGAACCTGCCATCGGGTGTTCTACCTCATCTGCTTGACATGTCATTCGGACCCGTCAATAGAAATAGCGCTAGAAGGAAGATTAGATGACAAGTTGAGCCTATGGAGTCATTTTTGTTAAAAAATAAATTAATTTACTAATGGCTCCATCCCATATCCATTTATGGAGGTGTTTTTCTAGTATTGTACCTCCCAAACCTCCTAGAAATATTTTACTTTTCTTGTCAAAACTTAGATTTGATGGCGAGAGTGAAAACTTTTGCATCTAAACATGCTTTACATTTCTAGAAATTTTGTTGTTCTCACAATATTACTGATGGAAATACCATTTGCAGATTGTTCACTATTAATTTTGTAGGTTGGGTTAAGAGCTCGTGTGATACTTTTCCGGTTACCTCTATTTGCACATGGGAATAATTTATGCATGAATTTTTGCATGCTTTTGAGAATTATGACTATGATAATTTACATGTAGAAATTTCAGATCTTAAGAAGAACGAAGATGAATCCCTTGAATTTTTGTTACCATATTTATTCATCTTTGTTATAGATTTTGTTTGGATGATAGGCCCTTTAACAATGATTTGATTTCATGTTTAGTTTCTCTTACTAATCAAACATACAAACCACTAAATGAAGAATGTAAATCACGTTTTAATCTTTCCCCACATGTTGATTTGGATTTAAATAGAAATGTTGAAAATGTTAATGGTTTAGATGGACTTCATATGTCTGGATATTTCTTTACTATAAGGGATATAGATTAGATATAAAATTATTTTTTGGAAGAGACATATGTATCTTCTCACCACTTCATTCCCCCTTTCTTTCCTTGTGAGGAAAAAGAGGCCTCTTGTGTAAATTCAAGTTCATATTTTTCTGTAGCTGACCAAAACAAGGGTTTTCGTATTGATAATGGGACACTTCAGGTCACACCAATAGTTATGTCAAGTTCTCATTATCCTATATCATATTTTCTATCACAAGAAATGGAGAGAGATATGCAGGAAACTTTGAATGCTGATCATTTTGTCAATGAAGAAAATATGGACCCTCATGAAATAAATTCTTCCTCGCCCATGGATAATTTGAAACTAATTCCTCTTGATTCGAAATGTTATGTTGTTACAAATTCTTCGAATATAACTTACATAGAGAAATAATGTTTTCCTATTGTTGGTGGATCATTTATTAAGACTTATTATTCTAAAAATTATTTTCATTTTCTCCGCTCTTCTAACTGTGAATATGCTCTGGAAGATATTTCAGATCCTCAAGTTGTGTAGGAATAAGACAACAAGGTTGATATTTGCACTTTAGGAAAAGAAATAAACATACAGGACATACCTCTACTATAACAGGAATCCACCTTTTGCTTGGGAGAGGAAAACCATGTTGAAGAAGCACATGTTGATTGTGAAATCATTCCTAGTGTGGAGCCCACCAATTCACAATCATCCAAGAATGTTTTTAAAGAGGAGGAACTACCATTCAGGGAGTCACTTTCTGAAAAAAATTATTGTTCTAGAGAAGCTTTAAATTCTATTAATTCTTCCACTTATTATTCTTTGTATCTTGATCTCTTTAATGGTTTGACTTTGCAGGAAACCATCCACCGTTTGATTCAAATAAACTCGATGGGGCTGACGCCTTTTGAAATATTTGATGGTGGTGATATGCATATGGAATATAGAGAGGATAAGGCCTCTTCCCATGAACTTATTAATTATATGACTTAAATGCCTTTTTCATCGGATAAAGGGAATGATGTAGTAGTTGTATATCAGACCATGTCTTGTTTTTCTTCATCTTCATTTTTTATCAATACAAAATCTTCTTATTCAAGTAGCCCTTTAATTCTTCCACTTATTATTGTTTGTATCTTGATCTCTTTAATGTTTTGACTCTGCAGGAAACCACCCATCGTCTGATTCAAATAAACTCGATGGGGTTGACCCCTTTTGAATTATTTGATGGTGGTGATAGGCATATGGAAGATATTGAGGATAAGGCCTCTTCCCATGAACTTATTAATTCTATGTGTTATCAACCTTTTTCATGGGATAAAGGGAATGATGTAGTAGATGTATATCAGACCATGTCTTGTTTTTCTTCATCTTCATTTTTTATCAATAGAGAATCTTCTTATTCAAGTAGCCCTTTACTTGATATTGTTGATACTAGTGGATCCCACCATTATTTTGAAGATATGTCTCATACCATGGTGGATGTTAGTCCATGTATATCATTTAATTTTACTAATTTATCCGAAGTTAATGGTTTTCCAAAGTGTGAGTCCATGGAGGCTTTCCAATATAGTGAGGCACTTCGGTCTACACTGATGGTTATGTCGGGTCCTCATTCGTTTGGTTTTTCTTCATGGATAAACAACTTTATTGGCTTGAAGATTCTTTCACTGAGCACACTTCACATGAATTCTATGCATGGTTCTCATCTGTTATGCCACTTTCCATTAAAGTCATTCTATCAATTCTATAGTAGTAATGGTAGATTTTATGATAGAATTGAAGCATGGTTGGTGTAATCGTATTCTTCTAATGTTCCCATGAATTATCATTGTCATATTTATAATATAGTGGATAGAGTTTATCATGCTTTAATTATTCCTATCTTTACTCTATTTTTATTCCAAGTTATGTTTCTAACATTTTGTCTTGAACATATGTTTGCACGCTTGGGATTACACAAATGGCTACATTGGTATTATGACTTTACATAGTTCATTTTTAAACCATTGTAGCGTAGAATAGGAGTAGGGTAGAATGGGATAGTGTCTTTCCTTTGCACAATTTAGCTTTGCTTTCTAGTTTTTAGTGATTTTTATGTTTACATTATCTTTTCATTATTTTTGGTTGATCAATAAATGAATTTTCAGTAGAGGTGGAGAGAAATATAAGGATTGCGCATTAATTTTCCCTTGATTGGATTGTCAATTTAATTTTGATATGGGAAAAATTTACCTTATCTCATCCTCAAAAATGTTCTACATGTTGGGTAATTTTCAGATCACTGGTTGCATGCATGATCATCATGTCAAATTCTGTCCAAGCATGTTTTCATCTTACAACTGGAATATTTTAAAATGAAGATAATTTTTAGTTCCTCTTGGGATAAAAATGAGCACTCAAATATACTCGAGCCATGTCTGGATCACGAGGTCCTCTCGGAAGAATCTCGACACTAGGTCCCAAACCTGGAACCCGCTCGAAGAAAAAGCTGCATAATATAGAGGCAAACCCGAAGTTCCTCTTGCTACCGTGTTTGCACTCTGTCAACTAGCTCTTCATATTAGCCAGTAGTGAGGTACACCAATCATATACTATGGGTCTCAAGTACTCTAAACCATAGAACATGAGCGGCCTTGATGCCTGATGCAGCGAAGTCGATCCTGGTCAATATGAGGACAACAATCTTGAGGCTGAGATTGTTTATCGCTCGGATGGGGAGTTGACTCTCGATCTTTGGGGTTCCTGCTACATAGTGAGCGTCTATGTACTCCTCTATCTTCACTCCGCTCCTTGATCCCCGTGATTTGAGGTTCACGACCTCACCCCTGCGTGATAACCCAGTCAAAAAGTAGATATCATCTACTTCAATGCTCAATGGTTTCCCATCGAGGTTGAAGCTTTCACTGTCAGGGTCACAGTAATCCACAAGCATATCAAGCAACCTCACCTGGGCCCTCATCCCTTTGAGTGCCCAAAATTTATATAAGCCACATCTTTTCAAGGCCATTTGGGCCCCCGGATCTCTATCCATAGCAGCATCTACCTCCTCTTGCTCCCTTTCCCTCCATTCTAGTACCATCCTGCCAGATAAAAGTCAAAATTTGAGTTAGCAACCATAGAATTTTTTGATTACCAACTTCTACGAAATTTGTTTCATTTACAGTCACGTATAGGGCTGAGTATACGTGGCCTGTGGTTTGCATAGTCACGTATAACCTCACGTATAGGCGACCCGATGAATGATAGCCCGCATACACCTAGTTAACCATTTTGCGCCCTAATTTACTCAAAATTTGAAACCTAATTTAAAATTTTAATCAACTAGAAAGGAAGAGGAGAGGAAGAGGAGTTATCTGGTCCAAACAGTTTCTGGTTTCATCACCTGACGCGTCCAATTTTCACTATTTGGGTAAAAAATCAAAATGACATAGTAATTTTTGGTTTTGATACTATTTATAACAGTTTTTACCCACTTTCTATAGTTTTGAGTCATTTTTTCGCGTAATTGACTAATACACAAGTGGATTGAGTTGGTTTTTTGTAGTTTTTGCCAGGGATTCTTGCGGATTTCTACGTTATGTTGGTCGTTCATAACCACGGGCAAGTATTTTCACTACCCAGCATATAGGATAGGTATCCAATCCATCATGCACTTCTGCATCATCCTATAACTGTCACTTTTATGCCTTAGGTACAAACCCATTTGTTGTGACACAGAACCTTCCATCTGTTATAAGTGGTGTCGTTCTCAAGTGGTAGAGACTTACCAAACATGGGTGCCCTAGTTAGATCCTTTGCTTCATTTGGTGCCCATGCAGAATTTTTTCCGTAGGTTAGGGAGTCTCATATAAGCCAATACATGACTTTATGATGATCCTCATTTCTCACTCATAAACATGTTGCCTTTCAATTGGAAGACTCCCAACTGAGTTTAATTTAAGCTCTTTTCCAACTCGCCTTCAAAAAGTGAAAAGATTGCCGAGTGAACTTGTCTCTTTCACACTCGTAAATTGGATCTGAAAGGATGTCTATTTGGCACATGTTTATCCCTTTTTCACACCAAGTAGACTAAATGTCATGAAAAAGGACATTTTTTGGCGTTAAGTTGTGATTGCATCTCATGCCCTTGCTTGCAGTTTTGAGCCTATAGTCGGTTATCGCTTTGCGTTATAAACTATTTGCCTCAGCAGTTTTGCATCCTCAACCAAGCAAAGTCTCATTTATATCCTTCGCAATTTGACACCCTATACCTAGGAGCGAACATTCCCCCGAGTGTCCATCTCTCGCATGCATCTCTTTGCATTGAGCATAGGTATGTTCCACTCATGAACTTGTTTTGCTTACTTGCGACACTTGTTTCCTCCTCTGTATCATATCATTCATTTGTCTATGAAAAGACCAAAAAAAAAAATGGGCGGGAAGGGAGTATTATCTTATATTGGCAAAAGTTGTGTCGCCTTTGAACAAAGCACAAAGTTATTGAGTCAATTTATCATCTTAATTTTGGGATTAACATGGCCTTAGGAAGCCGAGCTCATTACAGAGAGTCTTCTCCCTCAAATGGTTACTCTTCCAATCCCTATGGAGAACTTGATTGATGCCTCCTGCATCTCATGGTTTCATTATTGAGTCTATGATGTTGGAGTCTTCCATATGTCTCATGCTCTTGTTCAAAGGAAGTCTATGAACCTATGTCAACCATTCCTTAGAACTCTTGACTTTGCATGTCGACCATAACCTCAATTTGTCTCAGAGTCACATGATACTGTAGTTCTATCATGCACCTTGGTCCTACTTCCATCATTGATAGGTAACCTTGACCCAGCAGCCGACATTTCATCATTGGTCATTAGCTGGGCGGTTTCCCTTGTGTTCGATGGAAACAAATCTATTCACACATTGGGATTCATCTAGTGTCTTGGATTCCATTAGACTTATTGGTGGTTTCATCTCCTTTGTCAACAATTTTCCTCATTGGTTGCTATTCAGAGGGTCTCTTTCGTGTATCGCTTTCTCTTGGCACACGCAAAAGATGTACAGGGTCGTTGGTTCGTGAACATGTTCTTCGTCCGATTTCCTTCAAATCATGAAGCTCCTACTTTGTACCTCGTGCTGACTAATGAGAGATGCCTTAATTCTCTCCTTTCAGCGGGTCTCCTTCCATCGACTACAGCTCATCTATTCTGGAAATGCGACCTAGAGTCTTATGAGTACCTTGAGGCGTGTATTCATTAGTGGTAGGTTCTCTCGCCATCGACAGTTGGGAATACATCAATGTCTCATGATCGATGGATTCTTCAGGTGTTCAACCCTGACTCCTTTATTCACACTTGTAAGAATGTACTTGGTGCCTTGATACCTAATTTGATTATTGGTAGGTTGTCTCGAATTTGTTAACGGTATACCTCAATGATCGGTAATCAAACGATGTCCCGTTGTGTTCGACCTCAACTCCTTTATTCACATGATGTAGACTTGCACCCTTGGCGGATTGTGTAGAAGACTTGAAAACATCAATAGGTGGCCGCGGCTTTCCTAAGTTGTTGCTTCCTTTTCATTGGACCAGTACCTATATGACTTATGTGATCATGGGAGATCAGATTGTACTCCATTGTATACAAATATCTTCAGATTGATTTTGAGACTGGTTCTACTGGTCCTTGTTTGTGACTATGAAAGATTTTGGCATGTAACCACATTTGTATTTTCCTATTCATTCCCACGGACAGTTGTTTGGTATATTTTCACATGGATCTGCAGTGTAATTCTATTGGAAAATTTGTATGCAAAATGTAATGAGCAACTAGTTCTTCCAGTTGGTTCCCGATCACTCCACTTATGGGTTGTTTATAATGTATTTCGGCCATCGTAGATACTCCTCTGACCTCACACATTAGAGGCATCTATTATAGCAAGATTTGCCTCACCCTATGCAATATTGCACAGAAGGCCTTTTTCCATTTCCCTATACCGACTTATCATCCATGTTTGTAAATTCCAGAGATAAAAATACATATTTTTCCACATGTATACACCTTGCCTACTATACAGCATGTGTATACGCAGGTTGGTCCACTACAGCCCGTGTACATCGAGATTTGTGCCCAAAAATGAAAATTGATGTCGGGTTTCCATGTCACGACATGAGATCTATGATCCTTGGCCTTCCATATACTAGAAATGTTCTGACTTGGTCCTTCAATTCCATTTGAAGGCTATAAATAGGCCAATTCCGAGCTATGGAAAAGAGGAGAAAGAATAAACGTTTGAGAGCAAAGTTACTCTGAAGAAATTATTTACTTCATATTGAGTCTGCATCCCTTTGTCCTTTAAGCCTGAACACCATGTTCAAACCCCAAGTTCTTCCCTCATTGATTGAGAACCTCATTGTTTCTCTATAATGAGCTTGCCTTTGGTGGAGGATTGAATTGGTGGAGACCCAGCTGGAAGGTACTTAGTTTCTCGGTTATGAACTATACCGACACGGAAGTCTGTAACATTTTCACTTATGTTGATCATATATTAATAGAAATACTATTTTCCCGTCTAATTGATATCTTGCAAATATTTAAATTATTGTTCCATGGTCGTATTTGTCATGTTTATTAATGGATTATGCTATTGAATGTGATAATATAATTTATTATCACCATATGCTTGCTTTGCTTGGTTGTTGAGGACTAGTTGCAGGTATATTGCTTCGAGTCAAGTGCTCAATGATGGACTTCATCGAACGTCTGGACCAGGTAGGCCTTTTTATCTTGTCTTTCTAGCATATTTATTTATATAGAATACTTGAGAATAGAGTTGATTTATGCAGTCATTTCCCTCTGTTGTGGTTTACCCTAGCCATAGAGAGATTTTCCTCGTAATAGAATATTGTATTATTTATTGTTGATTGATCCTGGTGAACCAGAATGTTATGTAGAGGCAATGCAAGTAGACACCAAAAAGAAGTGGCAGCAAGGCATGAAAGAGGAAATGGATTCCTTGGTAAATAACCATACTTGGGACTTGGTTAAGTTGCCTACAGGAAAAATAGCATTGCAGAATAAATGGGTTTACAAGTTGAAGGAAGAAGATGGAGAAAAAAAGCGGTACAAGACTAGACCTGTTGTAAAGGGGTTTGCACAAAAGAAAGGTATAGATTTTGATGAAATATTTTTTTCTATTGTTAAAATGACTTCAATTAGGACTATTTTAAGTCTTGTGGCAGTAGAAGATTTGTTGGGGGGTTCAGGGGAGAAGCCCCCGAAAGAAAAATTGCCTTGTAAATATATATTGTAATTTCATTATAAATCTGGACCGTTCATTATAAGGTCCCAGATCTGACGGTAGAAGTTATGTTAGGGTTATTTTCCCTAGAAGGAAACCCTCTTTTATGAGGGAAATGTATTAAGGCTATGGATCATTGTGAATATTGTATCATGAGATAGGAGATTGTGAGAGAAAGAAGAGGAAGTTATAGCGGGTTTGTTGTAGGTTGTATCCCTTCATTTGTTGGATAATAATAAAGGAAGGACCTGGCAATTTCTCTGGTGGACGTAGGCCACACTGGGTGAACCACGTATATTTGTGTCTTTATTGTATTATGTATCTTTTGTGTTTTATTTTTGCATTTGTTTTATTTTATTGCTCCGCAATCCTATTTTTCTAACAACTGATATCAGAGCAAAAGGTAACTCGCAAGAAAAGAGGGTTCCTGGTTCGAGTGGAAGCAATGGTGGAAGATGGAAAGTTTCAGGTTGAGAAATTTAATGGCCAAAACTACCAGTTATGGAAGATGCAGGTGGAATATTATTTATATTAGAAGGATATATTCCTACCATTGGGCGGAATAGCAAAGAATATGGCGACTATGAAGGATGAAGAATGGGAGATTCTTGACAGAAAGGCTCTAGGAACGATATGGCTGAGCCTGGCAGCGTCGGTGGCTTTCAATATTTCGAAAGAAAAGAAAACGAAGGATTTGATGGACACATTGGCTAAATTGTATGAAAAATCATTGGCGTCCAATAAGGTATTTCTAATGAAGATATTATTTAATATGAAGATGTCAGAAGGTGGGTCTGTTGCAGATCATTTAAATGAATTTAATACGGTTAATAATCAACTAAGTTATGTAAAAGTGGACTTTGATGATGAGGTCAGGGCTATTCTAATCTTGTGCTCATTGCCAAAGAGCTAGAATGGCTTGGTCATGGTTGTAAGTACCTATGTCTCTGGTTCAAATGCTTTAAAATTTGATGATGTTGTTGGTGTTATCCTTAGTGAGGAAATGTGATGGAAAAGCACAGGTGAGACATCAAGTAATGCGTTAAACATGGAGAACTGAGGAAGACAAAAGGATAGAGGAAAGGGCCCACGGAACCGCAAGAATTCTAGGAAGGGCAGATCCAAATCCAGACTTGGAAAGATAGAGTGTTGGAATTGTGGGAAGAAAGCACATCTGAAGAAAGACTGTAGAGCTCCAAAGAAATAAAGAGATGGACAACAGGAGAAAAATCAGGAAGCAAATGTAACAGGTGATGTGTTACAAGATGCTCTTATTATTTCTGTAGATAATATTTATGAGGCTTGGGTGGTAGATTCAGGGGCTTCATTTCATGCCACACCCCATAGGAAACATTTTCTAGATTATGTTCAAGGTGATTTTGGACAAGATCATTTGGGTGATGATGCACCATGCAAAATTGTTAGAACGAGAAAGGTAAAAATAAAGCAAAGCAGTGGAAACCAATGGTTGTTGAAAGAGGTAAGACATGTTCGAGATCTAAGGAAAAATCTAATTTCAATGAGATAGTTGGCAAGTGAAGGTTGTATATTCGTATTTACAGATAAGGTGTGGAAGGTCACCAAAGGATCATTGGTGATAGCAAAAGGAGAGAAGGTAGGTGCATTGCATTTATTTACTGGTAATATTGACTCTTCTATCTCTTTAGCTTCTACAGGAGTGGATACATCACTATGGCATCAAAGGCTTGGACACGTGAGTGAGAAGGGGATGCAGATACTTCACAAAAGAAACTTGTTGCCATATCTTAAACAAATTGATTTGAACTTCTGAGAGCCTTGTGTTTATGGAAAATGGAAGAGATTCAGATTTCTCAGAGTTGGAAAAGGAAAGAAGAGTGAAAGGTTAGAGCTTGTGCATACAGATGTATGGGGACCATCTCATGTATCATCCATTGGTGGATCTCATTATTATGTTACTTTTATTGATCATGCAACTAGAATAACTTGGGTTTATTGCATTCGACAAAAATCTGATGTTTTTTATACTTTTAAGAAATGGAAAGCTTTGGTTGAGAATGAGACAGGAAAAGGGTTGAAGTGTCTTAGATCAGATAATGGAGGTGAATATTGCAGCAAAGAGTTTGGTGATTATTGTTTATACTATGGGATTTGTAGAGAAAAGATAGTTCCAAGAACACCACAAGAAAATGGTGTGTCAGAAAGGATGAACGGGACAATCATGGAGCGTGAAAGGAGTATGAGATTGCATGCTGGTTTTCCCTTACAGTTATGGGTAGATGTTGTAGATATTGTTGTTTACTTAATAAACAGAGGACCTTCAAGCTCTTTGGATGGTAGAATTCCAGAGGAGGCATGGATAGGTAAAAAGGTAAACTATTCTTTTTTGAAGACTTTCGGTTGTGAAGCATTTGTCCATATTGATAAAGAAAATAGAACAAAGCTTGAGGTAAAATCCAAGAAGTGTCATTTTTTGGATACGATATTAATGATTTTGGTTATCTCTTATGGGATTATGAAAATAAAAAAATCATTAGGAGTAGAGATGTCATATTCAATGAGAAGGTCATGTACAAAGATCAGTTGCAGGGAAATAAATAGGAAAAAGAAAAACCAGAATACACAATGCTTGATGAGATCACTGAAAAATAAATTCCAAAGGAACCAGGAAATCAAAATGTACAAAACAAGAGCAACAGGTACCTCAAACTCCTGCAAGTGTTGTTAGAAGATCTACCAGGTTAAGTAGACCCCTGAACGATACTCTCCTTCATTGTATTATTTATTGTTTATTGATTCTGGTGAACCAGAATGTTATGAAGACGCAATGCAGGTAGAAACCAAAAAGAAGTGGGAGCAAGGCATGAAAGAGAAAATGGATTCCTTGGTAAATAACCATACTTGGGACTTGCTTCATTTTCCTACAGCAAAAAGAGCATTGCAGAATAAATAGGTTTACAAGTTGAAGGAAGAAGATGGAGAAAAAAAGCGGTACAAGGATAGACTTTTTGTAAAGGGGCTTGCACAAAAGAAAGGTATATATTTTGATGAAATATCTTCTCTTGTTGTTAAAATGACTTCAATTAGGACTATTTTAAGTCTTGTGGCAGTAGAATATTTGCATCTTAAGCAGTTAGATGTAAAAACAGCTTTTCTCCATGGGGATTTGGAGGAAGAGATTAATATGTAGTAGCCACAGGAGTATGAGGTCAAAGGGGAGGAGAACTTGGTATGCAAGTTGAAGAACAGCTTGTATGGCCTAAAACAAGCTCCAAGGTAGTGGTATTTGAAGTTTGACAGGTTTACGATAGAACAAGGTTATAGTAGATGTCATTCTAATCACTGTGTTTATTTTAAAAAGCTATAAAATGGAAGCTATATTATCTTGCTATTATATGTAGATGACATGCTTGTTGCGGGGTCTAATATGCAGGATATAAAAGTGCTCAAGAATAAATTAGTTAGTTCATTTGCAATGAAGGATTTGGGTGCTGCAAAGAAAATCCTTGGTATGAGAATAACAAGAGATGGGAAAAATCGCAAATTGACATTGTCTCAAAGTGAGTACATAGAGAAGGTGTTGGAGAGGTTTAGAATGCAGAATGCAAAACTAGTTAGTACACCTTTAGCCAGCCATTTCAATTTAACTAAGGAAATGTGTCCGAAGACACAGGAGGAAATAAAATGCATGTCCAAGGTCCCTTATTCATCAGCAGTTGGCAGCTTGATGTATGTGATGGTTTGCATAAGACTAGATATTGCACATGCAGTGGGAGTTGTGAGCAGGTATATGAATAATTCAGGTAAAGAACATTGGGAGGCAGTAAAGTGGATTCTCAGGTATTTGAGAGGTGTTGCTACTCATGCATTATGTTTTGGAGGTTCAAACACTTTTCTACAAGTATATGTTGATTCAGATATGGCAGGTCATAAAGATAGCAGGAGGATCACCACAGGGTATGTTTTTACTATAGGTGGAAGAACAGTAAGTTGGATTTTGAAACTACAAAAGGTTGTTGCACTTTCAACAATAGAAGCAGAGTATGTTGCTTCTACAAAGGCTAGTAAAGAAATGATTTGGTTACAGAGGTTTATGGAGGAATTGGGAAAGAAGCGGGAGAATAGCAAGTTTTATTGTGACAGTGAGAGTGTCATTCATCTTGCAAAGATTTCAGCCTTCCATTTGAATACTAAGCATATACAGTTGAGGTACCATTTCATATGATCTGTCTTGGAAGATGGACATTTGAATTTGGAAAAGATACACACTAGCCAGAATCCTACAGACATGTTAACAAAAGGAGTAACCAGGGAGAAACTAAGTTCTTGCTCAGTTTTTGTTGGTCTTCAAGCATGAAGGTGAAGATGAGAACTTTGTCGAGTCCATGAAGGTTCATATTCCAGCAGATACAACAGCGGTGGAGTTGTTGAAATCAGTCTCCAAGTGGGAGATTGTTGGTTGTGGAGCCTGATTATCTTCCTGATTCAGAGGTCTTTGTTTTTAGTTGTATTTATATGAAGACTTTAAACCCCAGAATAATGCACACTCATCCATGTGGGGGAGTGCAGGGAGGGGTTACCCCCCTGCGAGGGTTCGGGGTTGAAGCCCCTGACGGAAAAATTGCTTTGTAAATATATATTGTAATTTCATTATAAATATGGATCGTTCATTATAAGGTCGTAGATCTGACGGTAGAAGTTATGTTAGGGTTTTTTTCCCTAGAAGGCAACCCTCTTTTATGAGGGAAATGTATTGCAGCTATGGATCATTGTGAATATTGTATTCTGAGATAGGAGATTGTGAGAGAAAGAAGAGGAAGCTACAACAAGTTTGTTGTAGGTTGTATCCCTTCATTTGTTGGATAATAATAAAGGAAGGACCTAGAGATTTCTCTGGTGGACGTAGCCCATGCTAGGTGAACCATGTATATATGTGTCTCTATTGTATTGTGTATCTTTTGTGTTTTACTTCCGCATTTGTTTTATTTTATTGCTCCGCAATCCTTTTTTTCTAACAGTTATTGGGGGCGCACTGGTGTGCTTTGTTATTGGGGGAGCACTGGTGCACTTTCTTATTAGGGAAGTACCGGTGCACTTTGTTATTGTGGAACACTCTGATGCATTTTAGTTCTTATTAAATAAAAAATAATATTTTAATATTTTATATTAACAGTGTGTTGTGACCGCAACAACCTCCCTTTACTTTCTCTTTTACAAGCTAAAGCAAAGGGGCCCCCTACTAAAATTTCAATCCTATTTCCTAATCCGCTATTGCTTGAGCCTATTGTTATCTCTTTTCCTATATTGAGGGAGTTGAGGGTTTTATCTTGAATGATGACTATCTTTGATGGGTGTTGGTTATTTCTTTTGATCTGATGATTTCAAATGCCTTCATGTTGTCTCTTGACCTATGTCGTTTTTGTCAACATTTGTATGACGGAATTGATGTGTCATCTTCTGACCATTTGTTGATTCCTAAGTGCCTGATGATCTGATGTGGTTGCACATGGTTTTTTCTATTGCATGTCCTAATTGGCTAAATCAAATTATGTGTCTTTATGTTGGCATATATGTGCTTCATGTTTTCATCTTTATGATTTAGCATGCGGATTATACTCACTTATTTCTAACTCTAAGTCTAAATCACATACTAGATGATCCTTCTTTTGAGTTGAGACTTTACACATGTAGTTTCAGGACACTCATATATAGTTACATTATTATTGTTGAATAAACCCAACACTCTTTTATAAATTGATTTGAAGGGAGGGAATATGTTTATTTCCATATGCTTTCGGGGGGGTGTTATATTATTTATTTATTTATTTATTTATGTTTTGTTTTTATTTTTATTTATTTATTTATTTTTATTGTATTTATTTTTCATTATTTGTTTTATTTGAATTTTTCATTTTATTAATTTTATTTTTTATTTTATGTGGATCTCCTGATCCGAATCAATGATCAGATTTAAGGCTCCAATATATGGAATGCATCTTGGTGCAACCATCCCCTCATACAAAAATATGCTTTCTGGGAAATTCGAAATGGAGAGATGTCCTTATTCTGGCAGGACTCCTGGCAGCAATTGCCACCTTTGCACTCAATGGAAGAACTATGCCCCCTCCACTGGCAAATGAAAATCAAGAATCCAATTCATGTAAAGGACTTATGAAAGGAGAATCTTCAACACCGCCCCTTGTGCATATGGAAGACTCAGCCTCATGAACTCAACATACCAGAGTACAGTAATACATAACCCTCGTGTGAAATAGCGTCGCAGCGGAAGATTCATATTAGTGAAGGACTAGACATTCTCAGGTGGGGACACTCGCCAAAGGAAAAATTCTCGGTAAAGGAAGCCTACTACCTTCACGAAAACTACCACATGTTTCCAAAAGAGCACCATTTGGAATTACAAATTTTGGCCAAAAATCTCAATTTTCCTCTAGCTAATGGCCCAAAATCGCATACTCACCTAGTATCTTTGATATGCCTTCTTTGTCGGCAACAGGAGGAAAAAATAGAGCACATTATAAATCAATGCCCTCGCAGTGGAGCAATTTGGGAAATGGCGGTGCAAATAATGCGTCGCTCCTACAGAAATAGAGACAACATTGTCAACACTATCGAAAATTGAGGATTGATCACTTATCAGAGCCCAATTTTAGATCGCATATGGCAACTGATACCAAGATTTATCGTTTGCAAAATCTAGAAAGAGAAAAACAAAATAATTTTCCACTCCCATTCCTCTTCCCCCCTCATTACCTGGGCAAAGATCCTTACTCTCTTTCAGGAAACCATTAAAGTTGGACATTGGACACAGGAAGATCTTCAATGCAATCTTCCAAAAAGTCTCATCCTCTCATCATGGCAATTGAATATCCTTGATCACCCTCACCAAACCCCTCCCTCCCTTCTGCCATTCATACTCGCATCCCCTTCTCTTNCCAAGACATTACTATGCAAATTATTCACATCACAACAGGCCACCTGGGACTCAACACAAACAATACAACAAAACTATGGAGTTTCATCAAGAGGGTCAAATTGGCAATCTGTCTTGACATAAACCAACGCATTATGGAAGGGGACTCCCAGGTGATAATCTCGCTAGCTTCAAAAATCGTCCATGGCTCTAGTCCATCAAAAGTCTCCCCAAGATGGAGGCTTCTGGGCCTACTTGAAGAATTCAAATCCCTCCTGCGACCCACCTTCACTCTCATCCCTTCCCATGTCAAAATAGAGGCTAACAAGGTAGCATATTATCTGGATAATAAAGGAGCCATATCAAAGGAGGAGATTATTCAGATAGATGCTCGAATCTCCCCATCTCCCTCTTTGTTTCACCAGTGTATGGAAATCGCTCAACGTGATTTCCCTCCTTCGTATGGGGTCCCATGTCGATAGCATGCAGAGCCTAGTATTAAAGGAGCATGTTGCCACCCTCACGCCCAGTTCTCATATGGAGGGTAGCATCCAAGGCACTTCATAGCAAGTTCAGCAGCTCCCTCATGCAGGTTAAATGGTGCCTTCAGTCCGCCATGGCTAGTGGATGACGATGGGTACGAGAGGCATGTGCAAGGTCATTTCAGCTCCCTTGGTGCCCCTCCACTTCCTCTAGGTATGTTACAGTTCCTCCCACTCAACTCAGCTATTGCATTTTATCTTTGCTCCTATCATTCTCCTCGCTTTGTGATTTCTCAAGCAGCTTACAGTCTCGTTTTTCCTCACCAGCATGCCATCGAAGCGTGGAAATCCTAATAGAGGGCCTTCATGGTACAGCTATGCTGCCAGGAAGCGTCGAATTTGCAAGATTTCCTAGGCTTCTTCAACCTCTCTGATCTTTCGAGATGGGGAGCAAAATATGCCTCCAATGGCCATTGTAGAGGAGGAGATTTTGGAAGAGCCAATTATGGTTCTGTCGGACTCCCTCCTCTACACAATCCCAAACCCCCATGACCCACCTAGCACTAGTCACTTTGTCCCTGTTGTAGTGTGCACTTCAGACTGGATGACTTGCATAATTCAAGAAGATATTTCGTCGGTCGACTGCCCAATTGAGCCTCCACCACCATCCTCAACTCCGAACCGAGACCCACACTCCACTTGTCGCCTTGCGCCAGAGCATCTAGAGCTCATCTTCGAGATGCACATGGAAATGCAGGAACAACTTCACATGCATACCTTGCTCAACATCCAACTTCACATTCTGTATGGAGCGCTCTCGAGCTCACAAAGCCAATAACAATCCCCAACCTGTGTGCAACTGTATGTCTTCACTCCTCATGGTGGAACTCATGCTGGCACAGGTTTCACTAGTTCTTTTAATGCTTAGTCCTTTATTTTCAGCTGTATGCACTATGTTTTTTTGCAAAGATACAATGGATTCTCCATACTCCTCTTCAAGATTCTCTCTGCATGTTCAGATAGTTCAGACACTACATTCCCCTGCCACATGTTCTGGTTTCCAAATGTTTGGCGG
>JASDQU010190402.1:0-20203 GCA_032191745.1 Picea mariana
GGGAATATCCAAGTCCCCAATTCTCTAGCTACACCCAGAAGGAGGCTACAACCCACTATGTTCTCTGGATACAACCACCTATCCTTGCCCCCTCCAACCACCATGTAATATAAGTGTCAAATTATGAAATCATTTTCACACTATCCCTATGAGATATACCACTGTAAACATGTACCAATAGTCTATAGTCAATCTTGTACCAGAATTCATCCTTTATGAACAAATACCAATCGGTACGTGACCTATATATGTTGCATTTCATTTATGTATGCACCCTATCTATACTGCAACCTGCGTATGTACATGGCCTGCCTATACTGCAGTCTACATACACCTTCAGAAAGCTAGGGTTTTCACCATTTTTGAAACTCAAACACTTTGTTGCCTCTATTAAATCAACCTACAAACTGTCACTATGTTCAATCTTTAGTTGTGTCCTATTCATACGCCATCATACATATCCCTTAGCCAAGTGCATCTATATCTCTCTATTCATGTGACATACATGTGTATACAATCATGATCAAGTGTAATAACCCTCACATGGACTAGACATCAGAACCTCATTGATATGCAAGCTCAAACTTTACAAACAACTTCACAACCACTTGAGAAACAAAATCCCTCAACCATGTACCACACAAGCCCTCAACCATGTGCCAATAAATACATGATATGCCACAACACTAACAATATGCACCAATGATAAATATCAAATATACCAACATTGTATTTCTGTAGATCTGACTTATACAGTAAGTTTCATACATCCAATAACCTTTCTAGGGAAAATAATCAAACCTCCCATAGACATATCTCATGTATATAAAAATATCCAACTACTCATAAAAATAAGACATACCTTTTGAACTTGTAGATAGATTTGTTGTACCTGATAATTGTAGACCTTCCCAGGAACTTGCTTTCAGACTTTGAGAACCTGACACCCTCAACAACTCAAGATTTCATGGATTTTCCAACTATACATGCCCTTTTATACTTCCATCCCACATACATATACGACCTCTTCCACTGCAGCCTGCGTACACCTAAAAAACTAGGGGTTTTTCAGTATTTCTACAACTATGAAACTTTCCCTGTCAACCCTTATTTCTACCTCGGACCTGTGTAACTTCAGATGTATCGATGAGTACCTACAATAAACCTTACACAATAATAGATATTCAATGTGCTGAATAGGTTCTAATAGGAGACCCTTGCTCTCTTATTTATACTCTCCAAGTAGCTTCCTCTAGGGGTTACCTTCTAACTAACTTAACCCATCTTCCTTCTTTTAGGGATAACCCACTTCTAACTACTTTTCCACTTACAACCACTTTATCCACAAATAGTAAACTCTCCACTTCTAGTTGCAACTAATTTATTTTTAAATATTTTCTCATTGCAACAAATTAACCCATGATTAACTCCTAGTTTCACCCACTTTGAATAGTCAACTTCTTCTAGGAGTTTCTAGAATAATTTGACTTATTTGAACTTCTAGGGGATTCTAGATAACTCATGAGGGTTCTCCAACTTCACATGGCCATAAATATCTAACCGTGAGGAGTTATGTGGCATTCCACATATAATCAAAAATGGCATGACATATACTATCGATATAGAATAGTCTTACATGCAAATACACTAATATTCATACCTTTATACCTCAAACAATATCTAGTCCCTTAACCATACTATTGGAGCTACCAAAATGTGCTACCATACTTGATTCAAGGGTTGACATCAATGACAACCAACCCAATTAATCAACAATAAGTGGGCCCTATGTGAAGGCAATAACTTGAATGATATAAAGTCATCACTGAGAATCAAATCACGTATTAATTGAAATTTGTTTACTCCAAAAAGGAATCATGGAAAGTTCTAGAAAGGAAAACATTAACCACTTCAAGAACATTGAAAGAAAAATTTAAAAGGGAAAGAGAAGGCATTATCAAAGGTAGGAAATCAGAAGTTTCTACAGTGGTGCAGAGTATACAAGAACAAAATTTATATCTCTCCAAGATGTTTTGGACTGGCTTGCTAAAACTTTCCTCCTTACATGTTCTTCTTTCTATTAATTTCCATCAAATCTTTCATGTATTGTTAGAAAAATAGAAAGATTTGGGTCTGAGCAATTCTTTCTTAAAATTATTCGATCATATTTTAATATTTTATGTCTAGAGGAACAAGATCGTTCCATGTATAAATGAAATCACAATTTAATTAGAGTTTATCAATTTGTCATTGATATTGTTGAGGCTACTGAGACAAATTTCTTTTTCGGACAACGTTAAATTTGTCACATGTAGGAAATTATTATTGATTCCTCTACAGAGAGATATTTCGAGGCATAACTTTAATGACCTCTCAAGACTTGATATTTTGAGTGTCAAATGTTTAAAGTGTTCCTATAATGTTATTTATTGAGTTTTAATGATGCACTCTTGTAAAGTTCTCTGATGACATGCCCATTTTTTTTTCCATTTCTTCATCTTGAAAAAGTAATAGAAGATTCCAAGTTCAATTTATCTTAGAAGAAAGAAATAATGTTTGTTGAATGGAGACTCAAAAACCTTGTAGACACAAATCCCTGCTGACACACTTTACTCATTTTATCTTATATTTTATTTAAATGATCTGATGTATATTGGTATAACTGCATATAAGGGTTTTACATTCATATATACTAGATTTCTTGGAAGATCTCTTGGAGTTTTTTCTTTAGCATTCACCCATTACATTTATTGCAAAACCATACAAAGAATGTTCCAATATTTCATCCAAAGAGGAGTACCGCCTCTATAAAAACATAGGCAGATTCATATCCTCGGGCCGTTGTTTTTTGGGTCTTGACTAGTATAAACACCAACATTTTTGGTGACCATACTTTGGACGATTTATTTTCAAGATATCTAAGTATTTGTTTTAGATTTGATTGAAGGACCTAAATCTACATGTTTCAAAGTTTTAAAAAGAATATTCAAGAAGATTGTTGCTTGTTTTAGATGCATGTGATTTATACAAATTTTCCAAAGATATTTGAATGACCTAAAAAAGAACCAAGAACCATCAAATATTTAAAAGGATGAACTCCCTGGCATTTCCATTGAAAAAACTTTAAAAGGCCCTGGTAACTCCATTAGAAAGATTAAAAAATCTCAAGAAAAATTTCATGGTGGCTCCACCAAAGAATCTTTTTCATGTCATGATTCTCCTCTACCTTCTCCACCAAACCCATCAAAAACTTTACAATATGAAACAAAAGGAAAAAGTACCCTAAGAAGAAGGCAGCTGCATAAAATCCCTTTAAATTTGCTAGAAGTGGATTTTTAAATGCCAAACATTTCTATTGAAAAAATTTTCACATTATTTGGGAATAATTCATAAGATGCAAAGCAATACTTTCTTAAATTCAAAAGAACATGTGATGTTTTCAATCTCACTGAAGACAATGTTACATGTCGACTATTTTTACAAACTCTACATGGGAATGATATTGAATGGTACTATTCATTGCTTCCTGGGACCATTACCAGTTGGGATGTGTTGGAAACCTCATTTAATGAAACATTCATCCCAATAATACACTCATATTCCCTTTATGATTATTTCAATGTTGTTTCCCACCCACCCTCTCCCATATGGACACAAGACAATGAAGTGAATGATTTAGAAGAAAAGTCTAATCAAAGATTGGAGTTTTTTTTGAATCAATTCATACTGCTAAAAATGAAAATGAAAGTGAAAATGAAAATTCGCAACAAGATTTCAACCTCTCATATACTCCATATGAGGATTTTTCATGTAGCAAGTTTGAAATTGAAATTGAGGAACCTCCACCAAATGCACAAGACGATTTCAACCAACATACTCATATGGAATATGTTGTAACATATGATAAACAATCACAAGAGCATTGGAAACAATAACGATTGGTGGAAGAAATTAATCTTGATAACAACGATGGGAAGGATTGTCATTGCATAAAAGAATAATTATTTCAAGGCATCACTAGTGAATCAAGAATCTTGGATACGGTCAATGATAAGGAAAATGATGAGGGTGTTTCTAAATTGAAAACTCCTCATTCAACCCAAGACAATAGACTTTTTTTGAAACCAATAATAGATTATATTGAAACATGGTTTCAAAGCATTGTAGGTCAAGAAATTCCATCAAATTCTCAGCACAATTGGTTTGTTTATTATACAACACACTTTGAACATGCCCCTGACACTTTGGTACCAGTTACAATATGTTGCCTAATTTTGTATTTCATTCCATGGATCTATTGGAAATCTACCTACACCTAAAATTTTCCCTTTCCTACAAGTAGCATAGGGTAGGTAGATTTGTTTTATAAATAGTTTGTTTCTTCAATCAAAGTTTTTCACAATAAATCATTTGATAGATGGAAGCAATGTTTGAAGATGACTTAATGGATGTGGAACTACAAGAATTTATTTTGGAGATGACTCATATCCCAATGGAGAAGGAATCCAAGCTAGGATTCTGGATTCTCAGCAGCCCAAAGGGGGTCACTGTCCCATAGTTGGAGCCAGATGTTGATCAAAACATTTGATCACCTAGGTTCCTTGCTCTTGGGATAATGATAATAAGAAAAAGTAAATCATATCATAACAAGGAAAATTCAAAATATTATCATTTTATAGAATATCCCTCAATCCCAGATTCGTCACGCATTTTATGGATTAAAAATACAAGTCTGTATGCTCAAGATATCCAAGTTTTTGTTAAATTTCCTAGAGAGTGCTTTTCCATGTGCAACAAAACTAATTTTATTGAAAATAAGATTTTCTAAAATTATGCCCATTTTCGTAACCATGCCCATTTTATTGTAACTATGATTATATTCTTGGAAGCAAGATTATTTTCTTGGAACCACACTTATTTTTCTTGGTTCCATTCTTAACACTTAAGACTAAGTCTCATTTTCTTAGTTCTTTGTTCCATTCATTTTCTTGGTTCCAATATTTCGTACTTAGTCTCGCTTCCAAATTTCTAGTTTCCATATCCCCACATTTCTTGTTTCTATCACTCACCCCCATTTTACTTAGTCTCATTTACTTATTGCGGTGAAAACCTACACTCCTTTCTTCCCCCCGCTCTGTGTTCCCTTACCACCTCTGCACTCATCCCTCTCCCCACTCGCCCACACTTAACCATTTTTTCATCCCCCTCTCCTCTCCATGGGGACCTGCAGACCTATTCTTCTCACCTCCCTCATTCCACATCCCCTATCCTCTCTTCCCTCACTCCCTCTCCCATACTTAATGTTATACATACAATTTTCACACTACCTAGTGTTGTACTAAGTGTCACATTTATGTCACCTTTTCATTAAGTGTCACACTTATGTATCGTTTCATTTTCGAGTGTCATAATTCCAAAAAAACACTTTACTAAGTGTCTCATTCTTGTTTCATAACTCCAAAACCATGGAACAACACTTTTTCATCATCCCTAACCCTTGAGGAGAAGAAAAACCCATTTTATAGGTCGAAAACATGGTGTTTTCCTTCAATTTTTGGCTTAGTTTGAAGGAGGACGACCCCCTTTCCATACATAGGGAGTGTCCCCCCCTGTCGATGGAATCCCCTTAGTATACCATTTGGGAGCATCTAGGATTCCCTGTCTACGACTCTAAGGAAGTGTCCTTCCTGTTGGGAGAGTTTTAATCGATTCCTCCTTTTTCTATGGGATAAGTTCCGAGGATCTTTGGGTTGTTATGATTTGGGGTGACTCATAAGCTCGAGATATTTTAATTTGGGTATTCAATCCTAAAAGAAGGAGTAATAATCAGGGATGATTTTAAGGATGGAAATTTATTTTAAAATGTAGAAACCTTGGCGAATATTACTAATCCTTCATATGCCAACTATAAATGATTGGCGATATTTTTGTAAAAATATTCAAATTTCTAAGGATTTTATATAGTTTTTATAAAATTTTGACGATTTTTAAGGTAAAATAATTTTATCCTATAGAATTTGGGCGAATCATTTTTAAAATAGCGAATCTCGTTTTTGGAAAAACCATGGAAAATTAGCCCATGAGCGAAATTTAGCCCCTAAAATCATCCCTGGTAATAATATCAACCTTATGCACCTAATACTCAACCATTCCCTTGATTCCATGTCTTGGTTAATCCTGCCAGCTCCTATATAAACTAGGCCTTTCAAGGTTGAAAGGGGGTTCATGAAAGGTATCAAAATTTTGATCTTAGAGGAAGCTTGGGGCCAATCACACAAGGGTCAATCACGAGGGCACATTGGGGCCAATGGAGTAACTAACCCTGCTTCATTGGTCTTGATGGAGTGGTGTAAAAATATTACAAATGATGTCATTAGACACTTGGGAGGTTCACACCTCAGTTATAAGCACCTCTCAAGGGGATTTTGGGTTTCAGCCCTGCCCTTGCATGTATACCCAACTATTGACTGTTTCCCCTGGAATTTGTTGTTGTATGTGGTATCCTTAGTGGCCATAATATTTAGGGTTCACACACAAGGTGAAGGAGAAGGGTAAAGTCTTTAATGTACTTGAAACAAACATTGGTCAAACTCACTCGAGCTCCTTGGAGGGTAACCCACAGTTTTTTCATGTGGGAACTTGCCCCAGGGTGTAAGTTCATTAATAAGGTCGCCAACGTAACTATTCCACCTGCTCTATATCATACCCTTTTCATATTGATCTTGAGATATTGGATTTCATCACCAACTAGTGGTTTCATTGTGGGAAGGTTTGTTTTCAGGATTTCTTCCTAGATGTTTTAGCGTGTGATGTTTATTTTCCCTAGTAGACCTTAGGTTGAATCAATGTATATGGAATCAGTTCCTGGAACTACCACTGAAGGAACCCCTTTTCCTAGGACCCTTTCATTTTTCCTTCTTTTGGAAACATTGGTCCTCCTTATATTGCAACATTGAGCCTTCCTAGACTCATTGTCACGTTACCAGTAATCTTGAATACTCCCAATGATTTGAATGCAAGAACCTTGTTATAGAAAGATTTACCTCACCCCATGCAACTTGCTCAAAAGTCCTTTTCCATATCCCTATGTAGAATTGAAGTCTCCTTTTTCACTTCCCAGAGATAAAAATCATATTTTTCCACATATGTGTACCCTATCAGTTATAGAACATGCGTATATGCAGGTTACACCACTACATCCCGCGTACATCAAGTTTGGTGATAAAAAATAAAAATTGTGTCGGGTTTCCATGTCACGTCGCAAGATCCATGAACCTTGACCTTCCATATACTAGAAACATTCTGAATTGACCTTTTAATTCCATTTGAAGGCTATAAATGTTCCATATCCAAACTGTGGAACAAGAGAAGAATTCAACTTTTGAGAGCAAAGTTACTTTGGAGAAATTATTCACTTCATATTGAGTCTAAATCCCTTTGTCCTTTAAGGTATGAACACATTTTTCATCCCCCAAGATCTTCCCTCTTTGATGGAGAACCTCATTTTCTCTCTTATATTAAGTTTCCTTTGGTGGAGGATTGAAGTGGTGGAGGCCTGGCTGGAAGGGACATAATTTCTCAGTTCCAAGACATGTCGACACGGAAGTTTTTAATTCATACACTTTTGTTGATCATATTTTAATAGAAATACTCTTTTCTTGTCCAATTAATATCTTGAAAATATTTGAATTGTTATTCCATGGGCCTATTTGTTGGAAATATAACTAAGAGGGGGGGTGAATCAGTTATGAATATAAGCTTAAAAATTTTCTTGTTTTTTTCTTATTCTTTCTAGATTATTATTTAATGTGTTGTTGATAACTTAACATGCATAGATATACAATGATCAATCATGCATAATACACAAAGACACCAATTTTCCTAAGGAAACCCATAAAGGGTGAAAACCTCTTCTTCTTAGGATGTCAATCAAGCTCCAACTTTCATGTACATCACAGTATTTGAGATCCAACTCAAATATGAGGCTAAAACCTATGATAGCAATCTACAACTTGTAGAGAACACCAACTCTCATATTTGTCTAGCACCAAATCTCAGGTTTCTCTAGCACCAACTCCCAGAATATCTTCTAGCACCAACTGGAATTTAGAGGACTAAAATCCTCCCTAGCACCACCCTACCACCCTGAATGAATCTTGAAAAACTTTTAATTACTTTCTTTGTCTTTGATAGGGTCTGTTATAGCTCCAAGTGTCCTCTATATTATTCAACTTCTATCCATTGTTCCACTTCTGCATATTTTTGCTTCTATGCTCTGCTCTTTTTCCTCCTGTGCACGATTCCACTCTATTCAGCTTCTCTTTTTCCTTTGATGCTCTGTGCTGCCTCTACATTCTATACACTGCACCTCTAATATCCACTTCAGGTACTACCACTACCTCTCTTCCTACCCACATGATTAACTATCGAAAAAGCACACCATCTTTTATGTTCTACATGTCTTACTCATGCCAAGTTCTCTTCCTGATCATCATTTGAACTGTTCATCTTATCTGGTGATTATTCTGAATCTTTTAATCATTAGTAGTTGTTATCCCAAGATTCTTTGGCTTCTCTAGCAGTTATCCTGAACCTGTTCATCATTAGTAGGCATTATCCTGAGAATCTTTGGCTTCTATGGCAGTCACAACTCTTCGTCTTCTCTGGTAGTTACAGTTAGTCGTTTTTGTCTTCTTTGGCTTCTAAGCCCCTTCCTTCACTTGACCACCGGCGGTGACCAAAAGCCTATTCAAAAGGTGCTTCCCGATCTTAGTCTAGTGAGCGCTAGCTCCATTTCTCGATATGACCTTGGTTGATGATCTCATGTGACCACGCGATTGCGGGTGCATCCAAGGGTGGTTTGAATCAAACTACT
This sequence comes from Picea mariana, assembly GCA_032191745.1. Lineage (NCBI taxonomy): Eukaryota > Viridiplantae > Streptophyta > Pinopsida > Pinales > Pinaceae > Picea > Picea mariana. The sequence goes on from JASDQU010190402.1 coordinate 8,876, forward strand.
TTTTTTCTTGCAATTTACCTCGATCCTCCATGTGTCCTTTCTCCAAAACTGTGGTTTCGATTGTGGCCCGCATTCAAATTTTTGAAGTTCATGCATCTTCAATGCACGCAATGCGATGGGACCGTCGATATCATGATCTTGACGGTGTTCCTGAATGGACAGTTCAGATTTGTTCTTTCACGACCTGCGGATCAGATCTAATCTTCCTAAATCAACGATTGTGATTTATTTCATGATCCAGGCTTCAAGAGTTTCAAATATCAAACCTTTCTTTCCTCCATATGTCAATCTTCTAGAGTTGACAATCCACTGACGCGTTTCCCTCTCAGAGATTTCAAATCTGAAACCTCACTTTCTTCTGACTGTATATCTTTCGAAATGGAAGATCTGCTGACATCTGTCCTCTTTAATCCAACAACTATCCTCCTCTCTGACACAATTCCCTTCGACATTCTTAGATGTCAATTTCTCCTCGCTCGACTTCCCTCTAAGTGTTTTACTCGGATCTTGTGATCTTGTGACACTTATCCTCTCATAGATCGACGACTCCCAGCTGCTTCGGTTGTTCAGGCTTCAAAAATTTCAAACCTTTCTCCTTCACGTTTTCTTAGAGTATTTCCCCCGAATGCGTAATCTTCTAACACATACCCTTCCCGGCGATCAACGACCAGGGTCTTCTTCAGGTCTTCAGTGTTCATGACTTTGATACTTTAGTCCTTCGGCACTTCATCTCTTCACGTCTTCGACTCTTCGGCCCTTCGACACTTTGGCCCTTCTCGAATTCGGTTCTTTGGCTCTTCGTGACTTTGGCCTTCGGGACTTTAGACCTTTTGTCATTTGTTTGGTGGTGAAACTCCTAAAGAAATTATCCCAGAGTGACGCATCATTACGCACGTCACCTGTTCACTTGGCATGGGCCGAGTGGTTTCCACGTGTCACTTGCTGATGTGTTCTACCACATGTCCTTGCTAATGTGATTTTCCACATGTCCTTGTAGACATGGTCTACCATATGTCCTTGTTGATGTGGTCTGCCACATGTCCTTGAATCAAATAGTTGAGGCTTACTTCTGGTTTTTACCCGAAGTCCACAGATTTATGCCATGTTTGTTCTGGATCAGACGACCTAGATCCACTTCGGACAATCTGACACTTGAGATTTACTCCAGATGATATGATGACTGAGATCTATTTCAGATGATTGGACGACCAAGATTTACTTCGGCTCTCCGGCTCTCTAGGCTTCTGGAATTTCAAATCTCAAACTGAAAACTCTCGAAGTGATTTCTATGGAGTGTAACCTCCTCACCTCTTTAGACCTGAAACGATTGTTGTTCGTCGATCAAGATCTTAGATCAGCGGCTCAATCTGTCTTCGATGCATCTTTTCCTTGGATTAAATCCAATGACTCTCCATCTTTTATTATCCTATCCTTCCATTATTTTGATCCGACAATTGATGAAAATTCGAGTGATCAAGATCTCATAACTCAACCCTTTCTTGTCTTGTCCTTCCACTTAAATCAATCTGACGACTGATGGAAATTCGGATGATCAAATTATCAATCATTTTCCCCGCTTATCCTATCCTTCCATTAATTCAATCCCATGGTTGTTGGTCCTATGGATCGGTGATCCAACAACAACTGTCACTCTTCCTTTTGAGCTTTTGATCTCTCCGACATAGAATGTTTTCTAAGTGTTCATGGGTCTTGACCTTTGCTCCTCCTGCGAGTCTGTCTCTTGGAACTCGTCTACACTTCTGGAAACCTCTATCTCTTCTCATCTTTCTCATCTTATGGTATCTCGAGGTTTGGTTTGCTTTTTTTCTTTCCATCAATGACAAGCACACTCTTCATGTAAACATGCCAACAATCTCCCCCTTTGTCATTGATGGAAACCCTAAAAGGCTACACTATTCTGCTTAGACCTCCAACTGTAGCATATAGAAAACACCATTTTCTCCCCCTTTGAAATAAATGTCAAAGAAAACAGAGAGTGACTCTGTTCTCCCTCTGATCAGATATACTAGGAGAACTCTGTCCCTGATCAGATAGACTATTTTAATTTGATAACAAAGTCATGCCCAACTTCTAGCGTAGATACTCAAACTGAGCTTTTGCAAGCGGTTTTGTGAAGATATCAACAATATAATATTTGGATGGAATATAATGCAAAGAAACAACAATGTTGGTCACCTGTTCCCTCAAGAAGTGATATTTTATGGGTATATGCTTGGTCTTGGAGTGAAATACATGATTCTTTGACACACTAATTGCACTAGTACTATCACAATGAATTGGGATCGATGCAGTATATTTTACCTCCAAGTCTACAAGTGTCTGAATCATACACAATACTTGGGTACAACAAGTGGCAACTGCAATGTATTCAACTTCTGTAGTTGATAAGGAAATGTAACCTTGCTTCTTTCTCAACCGTGCTACAAGGGAATCTGCTAAGAAGAATGCACTTCTTCTCATGATATTCCTTTCATCCACACAATTAGACCAATCGACATCTGAATAGACTGATAGTTGAAAATTCTAATTCCTAGGATACCATAGGCCATAGTTCATTGTTCCTTTCAAGTATTTGAATATTCTTTTGACAGCTAACACATGACTTTGTTTAGGTGCAGCCTGATACCTTCCTACCATTCCAACAACATGCATTATGTCTGGACGGGATGCTGTGATGTACAATAGGGTGCCTATCATAGACCTATATGAACTCTGATCAACATCAGGTGAGTCATCATCCTTTATTAACTTGCATCCAGTGACCATAGGTGTGCTCATAGGTGTAGAATCTTCCATTTGGAACATTTTCAACATTTCTCTTTGATATTTCTCTTGAGAAAGAAATATTCCTTCAGACCTCTAAGTAATTTGCAGACCAAGAAAAAATGGCAGTTCCCGTATCATAGACATTTCAAATTCAGACTGCATAGTAGAAGCAAAACATTGTACCAATGAAGCATTATTGCTTTCGAAGATGACATCATCTACATAGACCAACACAATGAACAAATCATTACCCTCTGTTTTGATATATAAATTGTTGTCAATTGTTCCTCTCTTGAACCCTTTCCTTGAAGATACGTATCTAGTCTGTAATACCAGGCACGAGGAGCTTGTTTCAACCCATATAAGGATTTCTTCATCTTGTAGACAAAGTCAGGGTTATATGATAGTTGGAAACCCTCTGGTTGTTCCATATAGACTTCTTCTTTTAGATATCCATTTAGAAAAGTTGACTTGACATCCATTTGATAGACTTTAAACTGTTTATGACAAGCATAGGCAAGAAACATTCTAATAGCTTCTAATCTTACTACGGGCACAAATGTTTCATCAAAATCTAGTCCTTCTATTTGAGCATATCCTTTGCAGACCAATCTAGCCTTATTTCTTACAATATTTTGTTGCTCATTCATCTTATTTTTGTAGACTCGTTTGGATCCTATTACATTTTTATTTGCTGGCCTAGGAATGAGTTCCCAAGTGTCATTCTTTTCAATCTGGTCTATTTCTTCATTCATTGGTTTTAACCAATTTACGTCTTTATTGGCTTCATTAAAGTTCTTAGGTTACACCATGGATATGAAGGCTATATCTGATTTCTCAATGTCTTTGATTATCCTTCTCCTAGTTTGTACACCTTTTTCTTTCTCACCAATTATCTGACTTTCAAGATGATTCTTTTAAGTAATTTTGGAGGAAGGATTTGATGTTGATTGTTGTCCCGTCTCTTCTTGTATGGGTGTCTCTTCTCCACCCAATTCATCATCTTCTTGTGACTCTGAGATTTGTTGTTCTTTATTTTCATTATCTTCATCATATTTTTTATCTGGCTTAGTGCTTATTATCTGTTGATCATTTACAGGATCTTGTTCATCAATTCAAACATCAATATAGTCTACTAATCTATGCATTCTTTTGTTAAAGCATCTGTATCCTTTACTGTTCATTTCATATCCTAAGAAGATACCTTCATCAGCTCTACTATCAAATTTTCCCAGATGATCATCATTATTCTTGATGTAGCATTTACTTCCAAATACTTTGAAGTGCTTAATTGATGCAGGTCGACGAAACCACAACTCATATGCAGTTTTATCACTGTTCGGCCTTAGATGCACTTTGTTTAGAATATGGACAGCCATGTGAACATCCTCCACCTAGAAGGTTTCTGAAATGTACCTTTCACTCATCATAGCCCTTGCCATCAACTGAACTGATCTATTTTGGTGTTCCACAACTCCATTTTGTTGAGGAGTACCTGGAATTGTATATTCTCTTTTAATTCCATGTCTGTCACAAAATTCTTTGAAGTCTCCTGACATAAACTCTCCTCCTTTGACTTAGCGAATTGCCTTTAAATTCCTTCTTGTCGGATTCTCAACTAACACCTTAAAAATTTTTAACTTCTCAAGCGCATCATATTTTTCTCTCAGAAAGGAAACCCACGTAAGTCTAGCGAACTCATCAATGACTAGCATAAAGTAACGTTCTCCTCCAGTACCTTCCTTTCGCGATGGTCCACACAGATCCATATGAACAATTTAAAGTGGTTTCTCTGAAGATGTGAAAATATTTGATTTGAATTGAGCATGAGTCATCTTCCCCATTTGACAGGAGTCCCATACAGAGTTATTAGGCTTAGATATTTTTGGAAGTTATTTCACAGCACCTTCATTATTCAGTTTGACAATATGATCAAAATTCAGGTGTCCAAGCCTTCTATGCCATAACCAACATTCATCAAATTTGCTTAAATGACATTTCTCCTTATCTTCCTTTAGAACATATACATTATTTTCGGTTCTAACTGCTTTTGCAAGAAACTCTCCTATTTTTAATGTCTTTATTTTACAATTCTTGGCAGTGAAGGTGACTTCACGTCCTCTGTCAAATATCTAACTGACACTAAGAATATTATGCTTTAAACCATCAACAAATAATACATCTTGAGATTTTCTTCTTCCATTACTTAAGCTTACTAGACCTTTACCTTTGATCTTTCCTAGAGCATCATTTCCAAAGGTCACACCCCCTGATTTATTTTCCTCGAGTGATAGGAACTTACTTTTGTCACCTGTCATATGACTGGAGTATCTGTTGTCAATATACTAAGGTCATTTTTGTCTTTGAGCTGACAACACCAATCCACACTTGTTATCTTCATTCTTCTTCCAAACCTTGACGTTTTCATCTTTGTGATTTGAATCTAGCTTATAGTTCTTTAAGTGACAGTCTACAACTTTATGTCCATAATTATGGAAGATGTAACATTCCGGTTCATTGAATAAAGGATCATAACGATTGTTATGCTTAATATGCATCTTTTTCCCAGCCATCACATGATTTTCAGTCTGTGGTTGTTTGTTACTTGGCTGTCTCATTCTTTGTTGTGGTAGGTATTTATTCCTTGGCTGTCTTGATTGCTCATGTCTAAATCTTAAAGAACAATTTACAGCTTTGTGGCCAAAGTTATAGAAGTAAAAACAATATCCATAGAAAAAATATTTGTACCTAGAAAATGGATGTCTTCTTTTAGCAGGTCGATTTCTTCCATGCTGATGATTTCCTTGAGTAGAGGGTGTATTATTTATTTGTTCTACAGATTCAGTTTTGGTAGCTTTTCCTTCACTCCTCCTTGGTGGCTGATTCTCTTCCTTTGTTTTTGTAGGTTTGTTTTTTTCCATGGTTGTAGATTTGACAAACTTGATGGATTGTTTGTTCCTTGGTTGACCACTACTTGATCCCTCTTCATAACCNTTGCTGATTCAGAATGTAGGCTAGTCCTTCTGAGGCTTTAATGCTTGTCAGATTCTGATGATATAAGGCCTGACATTTCTCTAGGTCTTTTTTGACAATCACTACTTCAGTTTCCAATTTTTCACCTTTTGATTCGACTTCCTTAAATTATTGTTTGAGGATGTCTTCAATCTTCTTATATTCTTCTAACTTAACCTTCAACATATTAATTTCTTCAGATGGTTTCTTGCATGTTTTCTCATACCTGAGCAATAACTGTTTTTCTTTTCTTTTCTTTTCTTTGAGTCTATCAATCTCTTCCATGGCACTGACAAGTTCTCCTTCAAGATCTACTACTACCTCACAATCAGTGAACTCACTTCCTATATCTTTAGTGTTTAGATATTCTAAAGATATTATCATGATATCATTTATTTTATCTTCAATAGAAGAGTCACTGCTTTCATCATCTGAGGGATCATCATCATTGTTTACACAAAGGATTTTCTTCTTAAAATTATTCTCCTTATAGACCTTCTTGTGTTTGTGCTTCTGTTCATTGTCATATGTCTGATCCTTTCTTTTGTGAGGACATTTAGATGAAAAATGACCTATCTTACGAAAGTTGAAACATTTGAAGGGCAGTTTACCTTTGTATTTGCATGATCCTTTCTTCAGTCTTCTCACAAAATTTGCTTCAATCTCATCTATGTTAGAGTCTGTGTTTTTCTCTATTTTAAAAGATGCCTCTATTGTAGTGTATTTACCTTTGGTGATTCTCATTTCATAAGAATTTAGGGTTCCAAAAAGTTGATATAGTGTTAACGTTTTAACATTAGTTATTTCCTCTATAGCAGAGACCTTTGAGTTAAATCTATCAGGAAGAGATCTTAATATTTTATGGACTAGAAAAGGTTCAACTATCGTTTCACCTAGGACTTTCATAGTGTTGACAAGTTATTCTATATGTAATAATTACTTACTGATAGTTTCATCTTCATCCATATTTAACTGCTCAAATTTCAGTCTATTGGTCTGAATTTTTGCGTCTTTCACCTTTTCATTACCTTCATAAATACTTATTAGCTTGTCCCACATAAATTTTGTTGAATCACAATGCATGAATTTGAAAAACTCAGCTTCAGCAAGTCCACTGAGGATGGCATTCATTTCTTTTTCATTAAAGATAAACTCCATCTTATCATCTTTTGAGGCTAATACTTCAGGCTTTACATATCTTGTTTCAAAGACATCCTTATTTTCTAGAAGGCAAAGTTTGTTCCATCAAACAGAGGGGTTCTATTAGTTTAACTTCTATCATGACTAGTCATGTTCAAGATTATGGATCTACCTTTGATCAAAGGCATGGATCTGATACCAATTGTTGGAAATATAACTGAGAGGGGGGCTGAATCAGTTATGAATATAATCTTTAAACTTTTCTTGTTTTTTTTTAATTCTTTCTAGATTATTATTTAATGTGTTGTTGATAAATTAACATGCATAGATATACAATGATCAATCATAGATAATACATAGAGACACCAATTTTCCTAAGGAAACCCATAAAGGGTGAAAATCTCTTCTTCCTAGGATGTCAATCAAGCTCCAACTTTCATGTACATCACAGTCTTTGATCTCCAACTAAAATATGAGGCTACAACCTTTGATAGCAAGCTACAACTTGTAGAGAGTACCAAATCTCATATTTATCTAGCACCAACTAGATGGAAGTACCAACTCCCAGGTTTCTCTAGCACCAACTAGATGGAAGCACCAACTCCCAGAATATATTTTAGCACCAACTAGAATTTAGAGGACTACAATTCTCCCTAGCACCACCCTACCACCCTTATTGAATCTTGAAAAATTTTTATTTACTTTCTCTATCTCTGATATGGTCTATTACAACTCCAAGTCTCCTCTGTCTTCTTCAACTTCTATCCTCTGTTCTGCCCTGCATCTTTCTTCTTCTATGCTCTTCTCTTTTTCCTCCTGTGCATGACTCCACTTTGTTTAGCTTCTCGTTTTCCTTTTATGCTCTATGTTTCCTCTGCATGATATACACTACACCTCTCTCCACTTTAGGTACTACCACTTCCTCTCTTCCTACCCATATTCTTAACCATAGAAAAAGCACACCATCTTCTCTATTCTGCATGTCTTACTCATTCCAATTTATCTGCCTGATCATCATTCAAACTCTTCATATTCTCTGGTGATTATTCTAAATCTGTTCATCATTAGTGGCAGTCATCCCAAGATTCTTTGGCTTCTCTGGTAGTTATCCTAAACCTGTTCATCATTAGCAGGCGTTATCCTGAGATTATTTGGCTTCTATGGTAGTCGCAACTCTTCATCTTCTCTAGTAGTTACAGTCAGTCATTTTTGGCTTCTTTGGATTCTAAGACCCTTCCTTCACGTGACCACCAGAAGTGACCAAACACATATTCAAAAGGTTCTTCCCTATCTCAGTCTAGTGAGCACTATCTCCATTTCTCGATATGACCTTGGGTGATGATCTCATGTGACCACGTGATTGCAGGTGCATTTGAAGGTGATTTGAATCAAACTAATTTTTTCCCCACAATTTACCTCGAGCCTCCACGTGTCCTTTATCCAAAACCGTGGTTTCGATTGTGGCCCGCCTTCAACTTTTTAAATTTCATGCATCTTCAATCCCTGCAATGCAATGGGATCGTTGATCTCATGATCTTGACGGTGCTCATGAACAGATGGTTCAGATTTTTTCTTTCATGATTTGAGGATCATATCTAACCTTCCTAAATCAACAGATGTGATTTATTTCGTGATCTGGGCTTCAGGAGTTTCAAATCTCAAACCCTACTTTCCTTTGTTCGTCAATATTTCAGAGTTGAAAATCCACTGACGCGTGTCCCTCTTGGATCAATGGTTGAGATCTCCTTCGGATCTCGAAACTTTGGAGATTTCAAATCTCATACCCCACTTTCTTTTGACTAGATATATTCTGAAATGGAAGATCTACTGACATCTGTCCTCTTTAATCCAACGAATATCCTCTGCTTCGGGACTTCTCCCTTTGGCATTCTCAGATGTCGGTTTCTCCTCGATCAGCTTCCCTCTGAGCGTTTTACCAAGAGATTACAATCTAGTGACACATGTCCTCTCATGGATCGACGACTCCCAACTTCTTCGACTGTTCGGGCTTCAGCAATTTCAAACCTTTCTCCTTCATGTTTTATCAGAGTATTTCCCCTGAATGTGTAATGTTCTGACATGTACCCCTCCTGGCGATCAATGGTCAGGGTCTTCTTCGGGTCTTAGACATTCATGAATTTGAGACTTTATTTCTTCGACACTTTGGCTCTTTGGCCCTTCGACACTTCGGCCCTTCGACACTTCGGCCCTTCGCGACTTTGGTCCTTCGACACTTCGGCTCTTCGTGACTTCAAACTTCGCGACTTCAGAGATTTTGTCATTTGCTTGTTGGTGAAATTCCCAAAGAAAATCTACTGGAGTGATGTATCATTACACACGTCTCCTGTTGACATGGCACAGGCTGAGTGGTTTCCATGTGTCACTCACTGACATGGTCTACCACATGTCCTTGATGACATGATATGCCACATGTCCTTACTGACATGGTCTGCCATATGTCCTTGCTGACATGGTCTATCACATGTCCTTGAATCAGATGGTTGAGGCTTACTTTGGGTTTTTACCCGGATTCCATATATTTACGCCGCATCTCTTCTGGATCAGACAACCTAGATCCACTTCAGACGATATGACGCCTGATATTTACTCCAAATGATTTGATGACTGAGATATATTTTGGATGATCATAAGATTGATATTTACTTCGGCTCTCCGGGCTTCGGGAATTTCAAATCTCAAACTAAAAGCTCTAGAAATGATTTCTCCAGAGCGTAACTGCCTCACATATTTAGACCAAAAATGAATGTTGTTCATTGATCAAGATACTATATCAACAGACCGATCTATCTGCCATGCAAATTTGCCTTGGATTAAATCCAATGAATCTCCATCTTTTCCTATCCTATCCTTCCATTTATTTCGATCTGACAACTGATGGAAATTCAGGTGATCAAGATCTTATATCTCAACCCTTGCTTATCCCCTCCTTCCACCTAAATCAATTTGATGGTTGAAGGATATTTGGATGATCGAATTCTCAATCGTTTTGCCCTGCTTATCCAATCCGACGGTTGTTGGTCCTCTGGATCGGTGATCCAACAACCATTGTCGCTCTTCCTTCTGAGCTTCTGATCTCTCTGACTTAGAAGGTTTTCTAAGTGTTCATGGGTCTCAACCTTTGCTCCTCCTACGAGTCTGTCTCTTGGACCTCGTTTGCACTTTTGGAAATCGCTATCTCTTCTGAGCTTTCTATTCTTCTTCTCTCTCGAGGTTTGGTTCATTGCTTTTCTTTCCATCAATGACAAGCACACTCTTCCTATAAACATGCCAACACTATTTGTTATGAATGTTGATGGATTATTCTATTATATGTGCTAACAATATTTTTTATCACAATATGATTACATATCTTGGTTGTCAAGGACAAGTTGCAGGTATAAATCTTTGATTCGAGTGCTCAACGGTGGTCTTCATCGAATGTCCAAATGAGGTTGGCTCTTTATCTTGTCTTATTATCATTTTCATTTATATAGAATACTTGAGATTAGAGTTGATTTCTGGAGTCATTCTGTCTGTTTTGGTTTACCCCATTCCATAGAGTGATTTTCCTCGTACCAGAATTGGCGACCATACTAGGGATTGAATCTTATTTTTGGGGTTTGGCATGTTTTTCTCCTTTGATTTCTCTCGGTTAGCTTGAGTTTCCTTGTCATCTGATTTCTTGACATCCTATTTTCATTTTGAGTCTGAGTTTCTTGGCCTTATCCTTAACCTAGAAGTATTTTAATACATATACGTGAGTTTTCCCTTGAGAGACATGTACATACACGATCTGTCATTCTGTAGGGCACGTACATACACGGTTTTTTCTTGAACAATCACATACATCAATATTTGTTTCTTGATTGTTGAGTTTGGTGTTTGTTGGGTGAGTTTTGATAGTTGCTGAGTCTTCTTGGGTCTCTGTGATAATTGTTGAGTGCCTGCAGAGTGATAGGAAACCTTTCTTTGGTTGAATTTTCAGGCGGGTTTTCTTTTTCATCATTTTTTTCATTTGTTGTCCTTGCATATTGGGCTGGGTGTTTTCTTCTTGGTATCCTCTCGATTTGTCACTTTTTTCTTACAGTAGGGTCTATATATCAAGTTTTGGTTTAGTCCTTGCATTTTCATTTCTTTATATTGAAAATACAAAAATATACATTTTTCATTTTGGCATTTTCTCTTTTGGGTTGTTTATTATTGATCTTTATACATGTATAGAAATATTGCATCTTATTGAAATTGCAGAGTTGAATTGAAAGTTGCATTTGTGAAAAGCTTATCATTTTTTGAGAATTGAAGTTTAGGACTTAACTTTATGTTCATATTCATTTCTTTTATTTGCTGAGTCATAACATCATCATTTTCATGAACACATCTTTTGAGTAA